>JAVGWO010000134.1:0-15491 GCA_034509495.1 Acestrorhynchus altus | reverse complement strand
ATAGTCTACTGTATATATCAGACATTAATTTACACTGTTACTCAGACAATACTCTACGGTATATATCAGACATTAACCTTCACTGTTTTGCAGACGACACTCTACTGTATATATCAGACATTAACTTCCACTGTTACTCAGACGATACTCTACTGTATATATTAGACATAAACTTACACTGTTACTCAGACAATACTCTACTGTATATATTAGACATGAACTTCCACTGTTACTCAGACGATACTCTACTGTATATATCAGACATTAATTTACACTGTTACGCAGACGATACTCTACGGTATATATCAGACCTTAACCTTCACTGTTTTGCAGACGACACTCTACTGTACATATATGACATTAACTTACACTGTTTTCAGACGATACTCTACTGTATATATCAGACATTAAGTTCCACCGTTACTCAGACGATTCTCTACTGTATATATCAGACATTAACCTCCAATGTTACACAGACGATACTCTACTATATATCAGACATTAATTCCCACTGTTACTTAGACAATACTCTACTGTATATCAGACAATGACATCCACTGTTACTCAGACAATACTCTACTGTATATATCAGACATTAACTTCCACTGTTACACAGACGATACTCTACTGTAAATATCAGACATTAACTTCCACTGTTACTCAGACGAAACTCTACTGTATATATCAGACATTAAGTTCCACCGTTACTCAGACGATACTCTACTGTATATATCAGACATTAACCTCCACTGTTGTACAGGTGATACTCTACTGTATATCAGACATTAAGTTCCACTGTTACTCAGTCAAAACTCTAGTGTATATATCAGACATTAACTTACACTGTTACTCAGACGATACTCTACTGTATATATTAGACATGAACTTCCAATGTTACTCAGACGATACTCTACTTTATATATCAGACATTAACTTCCACTGTTACTCAGACGATACTCTACTGTATATATCAGACTTTAACTTCCACTGTTACGCAGCCGATACTCTACTGTATATATCAGACATTAACTTACACTGTTACTCAGACGAGACTCTACTGTATAGATCAGACAAACCTGATGTTAAAACTAGATTAAAGAAAATGGAGGACTGGATAAAAGACATCAAATGTTGGTTGTTTGCGTAACTTCCTGCTTCTAAATAGTAACAAAACAGAGCTCCTCCTTTTGGTTCCTAAAATTGCAAGGAAAAAATGATCAGACAATGTTAAATCTGTCTGATTTCTCAGTTGTATCTGGTTCAGTAGCCAAAAATCTTGGCATCATAATTGATTAATCGTTTGACCAACACACAGGTAATTTTACTAGTACAGCTTTTCTTTATCTCCGTAATATCTCCAGGTTAAGAAGTGTCCTGTCCTTACACATTGCTGAAAAACTGCTGCTTTTATTACCTCAAGGTTAGATTACTGCAATGCACTGCTGTCAGGTTCTTCAAGCAGGAACCTAAATAGACTTCAGTTCAAAATGCTGCAGCCAGAGTCCAACTAAACCCAGAACATCTGACCACATCAGTCCAATACTATCAACGCTGCACTGGCTGACGGTCAGATTCTGAATTGATTATAAAAGTCTTTTACTTACATATAAACCCTGACATGGACTCGCTCCTGAGTACTTACAGGATTTAATTTTCCTGTATGAGCATCACCATCACTCAGATCACAGGGAGCTGCTTCCTATTAGTTCCCAGAATTCAGAAGACCTCAGCAGGGGGACGAGCCTTTTCTCACAAAGCCCCCCAGCTCTGGAATCACCTTCCAGATAATGTTCGGGAGTGTAGCATTTGGTAATTAATGTCTCAGCTTAGTTACAGGTTGCAGATCCAGGCCTTCATGGACACTGGGATTTATGGTAAACTGGGATTTATGGTAAACTGGGATTTATGGTAAATTGGGATGTTGGTGCTGCCGTCTGACTCCTTCGTGCGATCACTCAGGTTTGTGAGGGTGGAGATGGTTGGATGCTGATGTTTCAGGATGTTCCATTTTATGTTACCTTCTGGTTCTCTCCTCAGTTCAGCTGTTATAGTCAGATCTGCTGGAGTCACCACACTCTGGTAATGTTTACATTCTCTGTTCTCTTATTAAACATCAAACTAATTAATCTCTGTATCTTTTCCGAGTTAATGACCCACCGGCCTGAACTGATTAGGTCCTAACCTCAAGATCTTCTGCCCCATCTGAGAAGAACCCCAAGCTCCCCTGATACATATTTACATTGGCTTTCCACCTTCCGGCTCCTGGACCTGGACTAGTGTCCCACCCTGCCCTGGACTAGCTGCTCACCCACCATCACCAACTGTGTAGAAATCTACTATTAATATTATTTCCACCAGAGAACTAACATTACTTCAGTACCCGAGTATTAGAGCAGAGGTGTGGGGGTCCAGTGTCCCCTAACTGTGTATAAGTAGTTCAACCAGAGGAGAATGGGTCCTCCCCCTTGTGAGCCTGGTTCCTCTCAAGGTTTCTTCCTCTAGCTCTGAGGGAGTTTTTCCTTGCCACTGCTGCCATTTGGTTTGCTCACTAGAGGATCTGTCACTTATCATTTGTTCCTGTTTTAACTCTTTTTATTTCTCGATTTCTGTGAAGCTGCTCTGTGACAACTTCAGTTATTAAGAGTGATTTACAAATACATGTTAATTTGATTTTATTTGATTTCCTTGGTTGGTGAGGTACAACCCCCAAATTGACTGGCTCTCCAAGTCCATCCTTAACTAGGGACCCAACTGCCAAGGCTTGTACCTGTGACCCAAGTACTTTGGTCTGTCACGTTCCCCCAACTTAGAGCCAGTGGATATGGGAAAGGTGCCCTAACCCTAACTTAATACCAAGATCTCACAAAGTTAAACAAAAAACAGAGGTGCTCCCACTGCTTCGGTCTTTTGACTATGCAATAAATCTCCTGACCCATAGGAGGGGTGGTGCCTTTCTTCTCGCTCTCTGGCCCCAAGAGGGCTGCCATGGAGAAATATATCCAGGAGGCCTTGGTGCGGGGGTTCATCCAGCCCTCTTCCTCTCCTGCTGGGGCGGGGTTCTTTTTTGTAGGTAAAAATAGACAGTGGTCTTCCCCCTGCATTGATTACTGGGGGGTTGTAAAAAATCACTGTCAAGGATCAGTATCCCCTGCCCCTTATTTCTTCTGCCTTTGAGGCACTGCAGCAGGCATTTATCTTCACTAAATTGGACCTACACAGTGCCTACAATCTGGTATGGATCAGACTGATAGATGAATGGAAGAATGGAAGACGGGTCCTGCAAGTCTTCTTGGAGAACCACCTCTACGTGAAATTGGAAAAATCAGAACTTCATATCCCCTCTGTTCACCTTCTGGGGTTTGTGGTCTCCAAGGGACAGTTGTCCATGGATCCATCAATTTCAAGGCAGTAGCCAATGCAGTAGCTGAGATGATGGTCACACCTGTCCCTGGATTTCATGCCCAAATCAGAATCAGGTTCAGAATTAGAATCTCTTTATTTTGACAAAGTATGTTACACATACAAGGATTTTTTCTTGGTGAGAGCAACACATGTATGACATGTAACAAATACACAGACTATTTACAAACATTACACTAAGAAGGAGTACAATAAACAATAAATAGTATAGAGAATTTAAGTTAAAAATAATAAAGAGCTGAGAGATGCATATAATGAGTCTGATATTTCTGAGGTAGATTTATATTAAATATAGATTGTAGAGTTGACGATGTAAACATTTACAGAAAGAGAACAGTGCAGTAGATTTGTACGTTTGTGCAAATGAGCAAAAACATGTATTGTGCAGTACTATTGAAAGAAAACCAGTCAGGTCACTTCGGTGGGGTTTGCAGACTCAGAGATGTTTGGAGACTCAGAGGAGTCTACTGCTGTTGTGGAGTGCTACAGCTCTGGGAAAGAAGCTGTTAGCATGCCGTGTTGTGCTGGTTTTGATGGACCAAAGCCTCTTACCAGAGGGGAGAGTCAGGACGAGATGATGTCCAGGATGTGAGGGGTCAGTTGTAATTTTGCCAGCGCGCTTCCTCACCCTACTGTTGTAGATCTCCTGAAGCGTTGGCAGGTTACACCCGATAATCCTCTCAGCTGACCTGAAGTCAACAACCATCTCTTTGGTTTTGTCAACGTTTAGAGATTTGTTGTTGGTTCTGCACCATTTGATTAGCCACTGCACCTCCTCTCTGTATGCTGACTCATCGTTCTTGCTGATGAGGCCAACGACAGTTGTGTCATCAGTAAACTTGATGTAGTACTTTGAGCTGTGCTTTGCAGTACAGTCATGAGTCAGCAGGGTGCAGTTGAGATGGCATCATCTGTTGAACGCAAACTGCAGTGGGTCCAGTGAGGAGGGGAGCTGGTTCTTGATGTGCCTCGTGATCAGCCTCTCAAAGCACTTAAGGATGATGGGAGTATGTGCAATGGGACAGTAGACATTGAGGCAGGACACTTGGGATTTCTTTGGCACTGGAACGATGGTGGACATCTTGAAGCACATTGACACGACGGCAGTGCCCAAAGAGATGTTGAAGATGTCCGTGAGAACATCTGTAAGCTGTTCTGTACATCCTCTGAGCACTCTGCCAGGTATGCTGTCTGGTCCAGGGGCTTTCTGTGGGTTGATTCTGAGTAGAGTTCTCCGCACATCAGCTGAGGACAGGCGCAGTACCTGGTCATTTGGAGGAGGTGTGGTCTTCCTTGCTGCTGTGCAGTTCTGTGCTTCAAACCTTGCGTAGGAGTTCAGCGTGTCTGGAAGGGAGGTATCACCATATGAAGCAGGTGAACAGGGCTTGTAGTTGGTGATGGTCTGGATGCCCTGCCATATGTGCCGCATGTCAGCAGTGTCCTGGAAGTGTTTGTGGATCTTCTCTGTGTAGGTGCGCTTTGCCTGCCTTGTCCCCTGACTTGAAGGCCTTGTCCCAGTTTCTCAGCAGCTCACGTACCTCTGCAGTCAACCAGGCTTCTGGTTGGGGCATGTTGTGATTGTTTTGGAGACAGTAACATTATCAATGCACTTGCTGATGTAGCCAGTCACTGATTCTGTGTACTCCTCCAGGTTGATGGAGTCATGAGATGTAGCAGCTTCTCTGAACATGTCCCAGTCAGTGTGCTCAAAACAGTCCTGAAGAGCAGAGATGGCTCCTGGAGGCCAGGTTGTCACTTGCTTCTGTACTGATCTGGCACGTCTGATGAGAGGTCTGTATGCAGGGATGAGCATAACAGAGATCTGGTCCAAGTAGCCATAGTGGGGTCGGGGCTCAGCTTTGTACACACCGGGAATGTTTGTGTAAACAAGATCCAGCATGTTTGCCCCACAGGATGGAAAATCCACATATTGGTGAAAGCTGGGCAGCAGAGACTTCAGGTTACTGTGGTTGAAGCCTCCAACAATAATGAACAGTCCATCAGGGTGAGAGTTCTGGAGTTTACTGACAGAACTGTGTAGTTCACAGAGCATGATAGCATTAGCATTAGCGCTGGTGTTAGCGCAAGGTGCTATGTACACTGCTACGATGTATACAGTGTTCAGTTCCCTGGGCAGATGGAAGGGTCTGGCTCTGATGATAGCAAACTCCACCAGCGGCAAGCAGTAGCTGGAGACCAGCTTTGCATTGTTACACCATTCAGTGTTGATGTAGACACACAGGCCACCTCCGCAGGTCTTACCGGATAGGTCTGCATCGCGGTCCGCACGGAAGGAGACCAGGCCGTCCAGCTGAATGGTGGAATGGAGTTCGGAATGGAGTTTGTTAACCACATCTCTGTGAACACAAACACACAGCAGTCTCTGAACTCACGCTGGGTTGTCCACTGAATTCTCATGTGGTCCAGTTTATTCTCCAGGGAGCAGACGTTGGAGAGCAGAACTGATGGTATGGATGGTCGGCTGCTGTTAGCCATTAGCTTAGCGCGGACTCCGGCTCTCTTGCCGCGCTTCCGGCTCCTCACGCACCGCTTGCAGGGAGCCTTCTTCCGGCCCGCCGGCTCAGGAAACACCACGGGTCTTAGCAGGCCTAGTGCATGCAGCTCTGCTCGTAGTGCCAAGGAACCACCCCTCAGGGTATCCTCATCAGGTGCATAGAGGCTATTAAAGGTTTCTTTGTGTCCCACTCGGTGCAGTGTTTTGGTGTCTCTATGCCAAAACTCTGGTGGTAATTTAATGGCATTCTTCCTTATCTCTCTCATTTAAAAAGGAGTGCTGCTCTAATTTCCCTCCTTAAAGGGAGCTGTTTATTTTCCTGTTCCTCTTTTCCCTCCTTTAGAAGGAGTAGCTAAAGCTCTTGCTTATCACCTCAGCAGCCAGTGTTCAAACTCCATTCTGAGCAGCCCTGCTTTGTCTGTTTTTGAGTTCTGGCTTTGACTGGGAATCAAATAAACATGTGGTCTCAACCCTGGTAGGTTTACATTCCAATTCCCACCTGGGTTGTGGCTCCATAACAAGTGCCCAATATAACTAATATTGCTATTCATCTAGATAGTTTCTCAATCACACCCAGCTCCACCATTAAACCCTAGTGGTTGTGTTTGACAGTTCTTTCATTTAATGTCCACATCAGTAATTTATCAAAAACTGTCTTCTTTCATTTACATAATAAAGCTCTTTCCCATAACGCTGCTGAGATACTGGTGCATAACCTCAAGGCTGGATTATTGCGATGCACTTCTGGCTGGTAGTCCAGCAAACTCATTGCAAAAGCTGCAATTAGTCCTAAACACATATTTCTCACCAGGGCTAAGAAATTTGATTGCATTAGTTCTGTTCTCTCATCCCTTCATCTACCTGATAAGGCCACCTGTTAAATTTTACATTGACTATAAAATACTTCTTACTTACAGGTTGATTAAAGGCTTAGGCCCACAATATCTTAAAGAACTTTTTAAACCATACAACCCATTGCATATACTTCACTCATAAGATGCAGGCCTACTGACAGTCGCTTGAATTAGAAAGAGCACTGCAGGGGATCAACCATTGTCTTAGAAAGCCCCCCAACTCTGGAAGAACCTTCCTGCTACTGTTCAGGACTCAGACACACTGTCTGTCTTTAAATCTCAATTGAGATTTGTTCAGGCAGACTGTTCAGGCAGGCTTTAGGTGAAACTTTCTGTACAGACTGTTTTTCTGCACTGCACCATATTATCTGTGTTTATGTATTCCTGTCTGTCCCATATTAGAGAATCCACTACCAGCATACAACTGTTGGTCTTCCATATTAACACTGAGTTTGTATCCTGCAGTCATTTACATTCTTTCATAATTCTTTTTCACCTATACATGACATGCTCACACTGTTTACTATTATCTTAAACCTTTTCATACCTTTTGTCTGTGCTATCTGATGTCAACCAGAAGAGGATGGGTTCCCCTTTTGAGCTTTGGTTCCTCACAAGGTTTCTTCCTCTTCCAAGATTTCTTCCAAGATTTCTGGAAAGCTGCTTTATGAAAAAGACTTCATTGTAAATAAACTTTGATTGATTGGTCAGTCTGCAGGGCCTGTAAATGTGATGTTTAGTATTTCCTATTTAAATGTATTGCCTAATTGAGCAAATGCAATTTGTAACTGAATGAAATATTCTTGCTTGACAGTTGCTCAACAGTCCGGGTCTCTGTTGTCGTATTCTGTGCTTCATAATTTGCCACACGGTTTCAACGGGAGGCAGGTCTAACCTCACTCTTTTACTACAAAGCCACACTGTTGTAACGCTGCTGTAGCAGAATGTGGCTTGGCATTGTCTTTCTGAAATAAGTAAGGATGTCCAGGATTTCAAAAAACAATTTGAATAGTGGACTTGTCAGACCACAGGACACCTTTCTACTTTGGGTCAGTCCATCTCAGATGAGCTCAGGCCCAGAGAAGCCAGCAGAGTTTCTGATTGTTGTTGTTGACATATGGCTTTTACTTTGCATGGTAGAGTTTTAACCTGCACTTCAAGATGGAGCCACAAACTGTGTTCACTGACACTGGTTTTCTGAAGTGTTCCTGAGCCTGTTTTAATAATCTTATTGAATGATTTTTTATGCAGTGCTGTTATCAGTGGTCAAAGGTCATGGGCATTCAGTGTTTGGTTTTCAGCCTAGCCTTTCGTCCTTGACATGATGGACTGTAGATGATGAAATCCCTAAATTCCTTGCAATTGCACTTTGAGAGACATTGATTTTAAACTGAGACCTCAACATTCACTTTGAAAAGATCCAGGATCCACTTACAATGGCCTTACACTCCATTCTGGATGCTTTTGGGGTCATTGGACCTACTCACTGATTCAACCATACCTTAGATTTAGTTTTAACATTGGGTCCTGTCACAAATGTGACCTGTATTTCACAAAATGATTCAATTTCCAACCACTACCTAATAATGTTAGAATTAGTCTTACACCACAATATTTACCAGCTGCCTTGTTCTATTAGCAGATGCACAATTACAACTTCAACAGTAAATGAACTTATTAATACCCTCCCAGACTTATCCACTATCTCTGTCCCCTCTAACCATAATGACCTTGACTATACAATAAATACTCTAAATTCAATACTCCGCTTCAATCTGGACAATATTGCACTAATTGTTTTTTTTTCTTTTCTTTTTTTCACTTGACTCTCAGCGAGGGCGGTTGCACTTTCCTTCCTCTCCTCTCTTATCTCTCCTGCTTTGCTCTTCAGTCTTGTCTGCTACTGTCTCACTTGGGAGACTCACTCAGTGCCATTCTTCTAAACTAAAGTATGGAAGGTTGCTAGGAATCTGGGAGTAATGTTCAACGACCAACTTTCATTTACACATCAAGTGGCCTCTGTTGCTCATTCCTGTCACTTTGCGCTCTACAACATCAGACAAATTAGATCGTTTCTAACGCAACATGCCACTCAGCTCTGTGCAGGCTGCAGGCTGTCATCTCGCGCCTTTACTACTGCAATGCAGTGCTAATGGGCCTTCCAGCCTGTGCTATAAAACCACTACAGATGATCCAAAACACAGCAGCACATCTGGTCTTCAACCATCCAAAAAGGGCACATGTCACCACACTGCTCATTGAGCTCTACTGGCTTCCAGTTGCTGCTCACATCAAATATAAAGCCTGCACGATCACTTACAAGGTGATGACATAGCAGGCGCCCTACTACCTGCACTTGCTCCTAAAGGCCTATGTCCCGCCTCGGTCACTGCACTCTTCCACTGAATGTTGCCTTGTTTTATCCACCATCCACACAAAGCAATCCAGACTGTTCTCTTCCATAGTTCCCAGATGGTGGAACAAGCTGCCTACTTCCACCAGAGCAGTGGGGTCCCTCTCCATCTTTAAGAAACTCCTAAAACCTGAGCTCTTTAGAGAACACCTGCATTAGTCAGTATAACTATCTGTCGGGACTCAGATTGTGACTTTACATCGCATCACTGTCAGCTTTGCAATGGACAATGGATCACTTTGGAGACCACATTGGACCAGAAGATGAGTAGTTGCAAAATGGACACTACTCTCTCCCAGTCAAAATATTCTTGTTATCAGCTATTCGTTCCCCCTATCAACTCTGGCCTTGGCAGATGCTGGAAAGTTTCCCCCAGAGGATGATACTCTGGGAAGCTCCCTTCCCTTTCCCTACCTCTTGTTGTTTGTAGACTCTGGCTGGCTGCTCAAGGCTGTTTTCAGGGGTTTGCTGAGCTTTGTTATCTGCAAATTGAGACATTGTCTCCCTGGCGACTGCTGGAGTTAAGCTTTGGCTCCTGGGCAGGGGGCTTTCTTCAGGAGCCCCCAGGCCTTCACAGCTTATCTTTGTCTGTGGCAAGGAGTGTGGCAAATCAGCACTGAATTGGCCAGTAGCCGGGCAGGACATGCTTGCTTCATAGGCTAGAAAACCATTTAGGAATTAAAGGATCAGTCTTAAACTGGTTTCAGTCATAACTGACTGACTGCCTTCAGTGCATAAACATCAATAATAATCACTCTGATCACACCATAGTGAAATATGGTGTCCCACAGGTATCAATCCTAGGTCCACTACTCTTCTTCCTGTACCTACTACCGCTGGGTAAAGTCATCGAAAAGCAAGTCATCCGAAAGCAAGGTTATGTTTTACTCAGACCTCTCATTTGATTCTCATACTAGTAATGTAGTAAAAACTGGATTCTTTCATATATGCAATATTACCAAATTGCATACAGCACTTTCCTACATAAATGCTGAGATACTGGTGTATGCTTTCATAACATCAAGATTGGATTATTGTAATGCCCTTCTGGCTGGTAGTTCAGGAAAATCATTACAGAAACTCCAATTAGTACAAAATGCTGCTGCTATTAAATTCTGAATTGACTATAAAATATTGATCTTTACCTACTTGTTACTTACTGCTTAGTTGCTTAGTCCCACAATACCTAAAGGACCTTATAAAACCTTACAACCCATTACATAGACTGAGCTGCAGGCCTACTGACCTAGAATTAAAAAGAACACTGTAGGGGGACAACCTTTCTCTTATAAAGCCCCCCCAACTCTGGACTGGCCTTCCTGCTACTCTTTGGGACTGTTTGGGACCATTCTCTTCACACTGGCTTTTTATTCACACCTCTAGGGGTCACAGATTTTTCTCCCTCTCTCCCCCCAGCTGCCCCTGCTGCCTGGCTGATATTGGTCCACACCTTCCCATGAAGATTAATTCAAATGCTTCTACCCAGATGTCTACTCATCCATATCTAAGATCATTAGAGATTAGTATTCTTAATCCTACATGGACTTTAATACTAACACTAACCCGCATCCGACTCACATTTCACTCCAATATAACTTCTGTGCTCATCATGGATTGTCCATAATTAACACCATGTTCAGGCATAAAGGTGCCCATATGTGCTCCTGGCACCAGGACACCTTAGGCCGTAGTTTAATGATCGACTTTGTTGTTGTGTCATCTGAGCTGTGGCCGCATGTTTTGGACACTCGGGTGAAGAGAGGGGCAGAGCTGTCAACTGACCACTATCTGGTGGTGAGTTGGCTACCTTGGTGGAGCAGGATGCTGGTAAGACCTGGCACGCCCAGATGTATTGTGAGGGTCTGCTGGGAACGCCTGGTGGAATCTCCTGTGAGACAGAGCTTCAACTCCCACCTCTGGGATAACTTTGAATATATCCTGGGGGAGGCGGGGGACATGGAGTGTGAGTGGGCTATGTTCCGTGCCTCCATTGTTGAGGCAGCTTACCTGAGCTGTGGCTGCAAGGTTGTTGGTGCCTGTCGTGACAGCAACCCTTGAACCCACTGGTGGACACAAGAGGTGAGGGATGCTGTCAGGCTGAAGAAAGAGTCTTATTGGGCCTTTTTGACCTGTGGGACTTCAGAACTGACAGGTACAGGCGTTCCAAGCGGCACGCGGCTCAGGTGGTTGCCGAGGCAAAAACTCGGGTGTGAGAAGAGTTTGAAGAGATTGTGGAAAAAGACTTCCACATGGCTTTGAGGCGATTCTGGTCCACCATACGGCACCTCAGGGGGGGAAGCGGTATGCCACCAACACTGTTTACAGCAGGAGGGTGTTCTGCTGACCTCAATTGGGGATGTCATGGGTCGGTGGGCAGAGTACTTAAAGGACCTCCTCAATCCCACTAGCAGGTCTTACATTGAGGACGTGGAGCCTGGGGATTCTGGGTTGGATCCTCCGATCTCTGGGGCTGAGGTTACTGAAGTGGTCAAAAAGCTCCTCGGTGGCAGGGCCCCGGGGGTGGATGAGATTCATCCGGAGTTCCTTAAGGCTCTGAATGTTGTGGGGTTGTGTTTGCTTACACGACTCTGCAATATTTGGGGCTACTACGGATCTCCTATGGCCAAAGGCCCAAAAGCCATACCCCACAAGGTGCATGACTAATGGATCAAGACCCTCACCCCTCCAGAACACACTTTTCTTCCATACCACTTTTAGAACCTTGGGACCCTACTTCCCCCATTGGTATTTGCCCAGAACACAGACAAAAGATGAAGGGCAGAGTTGCTTGGAAGAAACTCTGTGCCTGTGGTGTGGATACTGCTGTCATGCTTCTATCTTGTTCTGTTCCCCAGTCAGTCCTTCTTGTCTTTGTTCTGTTTTGTTTTGGTTTTATCTCCGCCTAGCTTTGACCTCATTGTGTCTCATTGGTAATCAGGCCCATTTGTCAACCAGTCCTAGCTGTTCCTGATCTTGTCTGTGTATTTAAGGTCCTTTTTCATTCCAGTCTGTCCATGTCAGTTTTTGAGTGAGTACTAGCTGTCAACATGTGCTTTGTTGTCTGTGTATCCTGTTGTTTATATTCTTCAAAACCCTGCAAGTATGTCTGCCTCTCTCTGTTCAGTGCACTGTGACTCAACTCAAAAGTGAACATTCTTATTTTACCAGTAAAAATACACACAATACTAAAGCATCTCTGGGAAACAGAACAGTTTAAGAAAAATTGTTCTCAATTTAATTACAAAAAGTAAACCGTCATATATATTCTTTTAATATTACGTGACACAAACCTAAGCTAGCCAAATTGATCAACAGTAAAACAAAAAGCCCTGAATTTTCACTTTGTGTGTAATAAATATAAAATATTATGCTATACCTTTTTGAATTAAAATATCTGAATCAGAAATGGTTTATTAATTGCAAAATATAAACAGAAATTAACTTTATCAGGATATTCTAATTCTGAGATGTGCTAGTATTCCAGTTCTGGGATCCCAGATCATCACAAATTAATTTTAATTTTAAATTTTTTATTTCAATTTAACTAAAATTAATATTTGTAAATATTTAATTTACATTTATATTTACAGCATTTATCAGCCAAACAAAGTGCTTTGCTGTTCACTCAGAATATCCTTAGCTGGAAGATGAGGCTGGAATCTAGAGGTTCCTCATGATTAGATCCTGTTGAAACAAATGTCTTTATGGAGTTAATTGATTCTATTTTAAGATGAATTGGGCAATAAAAAAATGTGTTTTGCTGTCTAAAGATAAATTTAAAAATCAATTCCAAAACTTTGTGCTAATAATTATTTCATAAAATTCTAAAATTCAGCAATAATGGCTATTAACCCCTCTGTTTGTCCAAAACATTTACCAGGTCCTGGGTCAGTACAGGTGGAGATTTATTTACAGTATTTACACAGTTATTCATTCTGTACTGAAACAATATTCTTATCTAAGATGCATTTTGCAGTTGCTTAATTGGCTGAAAGCTGAAACATTTTAAAACATCTGTATGAATTCTTATTTAAGCATTCTAGAATTCTAGTATCTTGTAAAAAATAGAATATTGTGAAAGTTTTGTGCCCATAATTTGGTTCAAACACATAAACTGACATATTTTATATTATATTTAAAGCTTAATATTTCAGCCTTTCTTGGATTTATAATTAATATTCAATTAGTATGTAAAGCCAAACTGATCAAAAGTAAAATGTCACTTTTACACAGTGGTTTGTGACCTCTTGACAATTTTGTACATTTCTGCATAACTTTAATCTAAAACAATCAGAGTTGCTCTCAAAAGTAGATAAGGAACCAAATCAAATATTGATATATTGGGGAAAATAATCCAATATTCCATATCTAGGGTTAGGGTCAGAATCAGCAGATCATTTGAGTTGAGATCATAGTGAGTTAGTCAGGTGTTTTCAATAAATTGTAGAGAATCAGGTATGAGTGGGGGTCCTGTTTTATTTAAAGGGCATCTATTTCTTATCCTTTGTTCCTGTGTTAACCTTTTTTATTTTTTGATTTCTTTAAACCTATACAAATACATTTTGATTTCATTTGATTTAAAGAACAGGGATCTATAAAAATCTGATCTTGAATACATGTTTTTTTTAATTGAATTATGGCTCAAACAAAGGAGGTTGCTGAGGAGCTCAGAAGAAGAGATGTTGATGCTCATCAGGTTGGAAAAGGTTACAGAACCATCTCTAAAGTGTTTGGACTCCACCAATCCACAGTCAGACCAATTGAGTACAAATGGAGGAGATTCAAGACCATTATTACCCTCCTCAGGAGTGCTCCAACAACAAAGATCACACCCAGAGCAAGGCTGAAAATCTGATGATGTTTTAGCAGAAGATACTGGAGCATCTGACCTCCACCACCAGATTCGTCCACCAGGCAGTCACTCCAGACTACTCAACGCACAGAGACAGAGCTGAACCCCACCGTACTCTTCACACCCACACAAAGACAATACCAAATACACAGACTGGTCTGTACCCACGCAGTACTCCACACACACATACACACACACTCACACACACTCTCACACACACTCACACACTCACACACACACACACACACACACACACACACACACACTCACACACTCAGCACACAGAGACTGGATCATCCCCATCTTATCAGCAATATTTGCTGCTCACTAAGACCTATAAACTCTCAGTAACTGCTGTGATCATGTTCATCTATATGTTACAGTATGTTACAATCTCTTGCTTCATCACAACATTGTAATTGTGTTAGATGTACTAGGGCACATTATTCCAAACTCTCTGTAAATGACTGAGCTCTCTGAAGCACCAGTGTAAATAAATCAGCAGCTGGAACTAAACTGTGATCCTCCATTTTTAATTTGTTCTAGTTGAGTCTTTAGACTTAACCTTAGTCAGGAAACTGGTCCCATATATACAGAAGTATCCAGACACCTTTCATTCCTATTCCTCCTGAAATCCAGGGTAACAGCTGGGAATATGTCACCCTTTGCTGCAGTTACAGACTGCTCTTCTGGGAAGATGTTAAAACATTGCTGTGATTTGGCTGTATTCAAACAGGACTGTCGGTTGATTATGTCTGTATTACAAACAGCATTCTAACTCATCCCAAAGGTGTTCAGTGGAACCCCATCCTTTCACCTAATCCTAAAAGGATTTCAAGTGTCTGCATGAGCTTAGTGCTGTTGGTCACATGCATGAATGTATGGATGTGTGCCATTTCAGGAACAGATTCAGGTTCACATTACAGACACACTTCACATTTATAATGGCCAAATCCAAACTGAGCACAAATTTGAATTGAATAATGAGGCTTATAAAGTGATCATAATCCAACTCTTCCCAAAGGAGCTTTATGTTCCTTATCTAGGTCAGAACATGGATCTCACAGGAGCAGGGGGCACCACAGAATGGCCAAACGTGCACTGAAATAATCATAATCATCATCATTTTGATTTATGTGGAGCTTTTCTAATAGCCAAAGTCACTTTGCATAGATAGAAAACCACATTTAGACATTTAGAATAAAAATCAGAATAAAAAAAAACAGAGGAGGAGAAAGTAGGTACTGAGAGCAGAGACAAGTATTAAGACAAAGATAAAGAAGAGGAGAGATGTGGAAGAGAGTTCCACAGCTTAACAGCTGTAACACTGCATGATCTACCACCCACTGGAGTTCAGAAAGATAGACTGGTGTGTGTGTGTGTGTGTGTGTGTGTGTGTGTGTGTGTGTGTGTGTGTGTGTGTGTGTGTGTGTGTGT
>JAVGWO010000133.1:0-15552 GCA_034509495.1 Acestrorhynchus altus | reverse complement strand
ATGATTAAATCATGACAGTGACCACAGGGTTGAAGGTGTTATGATACCATTGATAATCATTGTAATTATTATTTATTATGATTAAATGTAGAATGGACAGATATTGGAAGGTTAAAGGTAATAAAGGTGTTGTAATACCTGACTGCGAGCTCAGGCAGCACATTTGGGTAGTCCAGTGGAAATGAGCAGGACAATGTCACGTCCACCTGTGAGAAAGACAACAGCATTATCAGCCTGAAAGTGACCTGCAGCCCATTGGTCAGCTGTAGGAGTGTGTCCACCTCTGTGCCTGTGCTGAAGGACTGTGTGTTGACTCTGATGGACATTGAGGGTCTGCTGCTGGGTGGGCAGTCAGCTCTACCTTCCACATAGGCTCTCAGTTCTTCAAAGGCCAGTTGATCCAGCAGCAGCTCGTCCAGACTGGGAAACATGCTGGTCAGGAGCTCCAGTTCAGCCAGCTGGACCTCAGCCTGTTCTGAACAGGCCATGCTTGACTTTACTGTCCCTCTGACCCCCAGCTGCACTGAGGATTACTACCTTAATGAAGACCTCTCAGCTGACCTGCCTGATCCACCTCTGACCACTTGGTGACGCAGGGGGAGGAGTCAGCTACAGCACAGAAAGGCCTGTGTACAAAATAAGAGAGGGATATTATTATAATAATAAGATTATAACACCACAGAGAACATACTGCGGCTTTAATAATCGACTAATTATAGTAACACGTTTCATTTAGTTGATTATTGTAGTAAACTTTAATTATTCATAATATAACAAAAGATCAAAAGGGAAATTGAAATTATTATAGCTGCACTCATTTATAGAAAAGAAGAAACAGAATATTAAATCTTACACATACCATTTCTAAATTAAACAAAACAAAAAACAATTGCAGTACCAGGCCTTTAGTCTCTTATTTATTATTTTAATAATTACACATGAAAAATAATTATAATTACACATTGTGAAAAAAATACATGTCTTTTTTGTTACATGATTAAAATCCACTATTGTTTATTATTTTAATAATAATAATTATATATATATATATATATATATATATATATATTATATATATGAATTTAAATAAAATATGTTTCTATTCTTTTTACAGGGAGGCTAGTTTTATTTTTATGTAACTAAGAAACAAAGAATTTTTAATTAAACTGGACCATGACATACCTGCATCTACATACATACAAACAATCCCTTGGAAGATCATCATACTGCAAGTGCATGGAGCTCTGAGTGTGAAAAATACAAAAAAATAGAGAATATAAACACGCCTCTTTTAGAGAATATAAACACGCCCCTTTAAAGATAAACACACCCCTGATGATGATGAGTGGGTTGATTGGTGATTGGGGGTGAGGGCTGGGACAGTGGTAGAGGACATGGACAGAGAGGAATGGGGTGAGTGCTGGGACAGTGGTAGAGTACGGGGGGTGAGTGCTGGGACAGTGGTAGAGGACTCGGGTGAGTGCTAGGACAGTGGTAGAGGATTAGGACAGTGGTAGAGGACTGGGGCGAGTGCTGGGACAGTGGTGGAGGACTGGGGGTGAGTGCTAGGACAGTGGTAGAGGATTAGGACAGTGGTGGAGGACTGGGGGTGAGTGCTGGGACAGTGGTAGAGGACTCGGGTGAGTGCTAGGACAGTGGTAGAGGATTAGGACAGTGGTGGAGGACTGGGGGTGAGTGCTGGGACAGTGGTAGAGGGGACTGGGGGTGAGTGCTAGGACAGTGGTGGAGGACTGGGGGTGAGTGCTGGGACAGTGGTAGAGGACTGGGGCTGAGTCCAGGCCTGTGGTTTGTTGATGGGGCTGATGGAAATCCCCGCACTGATTACTGGGTTTAAAGGGCTGCTGGAGCTGAAGCGCCGCCTCCCCGCTGTGGGACTGTAATTCGCTGCTGTGCTCCCACCGCTTCTTCCCGGTTCTGCGGCGCGACCCTCCCACTGCATCATAAACACACCCCGCTCTCCTACACTATTACTGCAGAATACAATTCAGTGGGACACAGGATCCACTAACACCCACTAAAACATATGAAGGGAGGACTAGAACGGCTGTGATCATAATTTCTCTCCGTTCATTTGTTCCAGAAGTGTAAATAAATCCACTCACACACAGCTCTGTCCCTCTGCGCTTCCGCTTCCGGGTCGGCCGTCAGGTGATCTGCAGCTACGGCTGCCGCGGAGGGACACTGAAGTCGGTGCAGGAGTTACGGTCCAAAAAATAAAACACATAACAAAGATTAACATAAAACAAAACATTACCAACGTATTCACAACGAACTCAGTAAACAAAACACCATATTTTATAGTGATAGTCTTAGCGATTAACTATGTGTAATTTTCAATTTTACATACATTTTAATGAATAATAAAATTAATCAATAAAAGTATACGTTTATTATTAGAAACCAGCCATACGGCATTGATATTTCTATTCAACAATAAGTAATTCATTACTAATAATTTTTAATAAATAATATTACTATTTCGTAAGGATTATTATAACAGCAACAAATAATTGTGAGAAAAAAAATAAATACCACAACTGTACAAAAATCTATTTTATTATAGCTATATTTTTCTAAATGATCCAAAAGTAAAAATAGTAGTGGAACCAGCCATGTAGTTTTATTTATTATTACCGTAATTATTACAAATTAATTATGAATATTGAATAATGAATCTTTTTGTTACATTATAAAATCCATAATTGATTATTATTATATACATAAATATGAATGAATCATATCTATTTATTTAATAATAATTCATTCTTTACTTTATATAACAGACTTTTCTGTGTTGTTTTTCCCCTGAATTATCATTAAATAATCTCCTGCTTCCACGTGCTTCTCTTTCATGGGAACTTTTATTTTGAAATGAGTGGAGGAGCTCACTTCCACTCACTCAGCAGAGGGAGAGAGGCTGAGAATGCTGAGCTCAGCTGCCCCTATGCTCAGGGGTCGTCCAGCAGGACAACTATAGTTAAATAGTTTTCAGTGTAAGAGACAAAGACTTCCGTCCTGTGTTGCTTCACTTCCGGCAGCTGGGTGAGTTAGCTCTGTGGCTAAAGGCTATCTAAGCAAACAGCTCAGCAGCAGAGGCTTTAAAGACTCTCCAAACATCTGTCCTGATGTTAGACAGGTGAATCAGGTGACCTCCTTATCTGAGCTGCACCACAGGGACAGTAACCCAGCTCAGCTCTGTCTGTTTAAACTGCTCCAGGTGAGGAGGTCTCAGGTGTGCCTGAGCAGAGGGTCCTGTGCTGGGGTCTGGAACTCCAGGACCAGGGTTACCTTATCAGAGTAGAGCAGAACTGCAGTAACAGCACACACATCAGAGGTCCTACACAGCCAGTGTAACTATGGAAACCTTTGATCTGTCTTCAGGTCAGACACCCATCATCCTGTGCCACGATGGGCAAAAGACGAAAGGACCGCAGTCAGAGAGAGGAGAACAGTGTGGATCTCTCAGGTACCAGTGGGACCACCAGTGGTCTATGGAGCTCTCTAGTGGTCCCCCAGCCCATCCTCAGAGTGAGGCAATAGCAACGGTGCTTTAAGTAATAAAAGTCTTTGTGCAAAAAAAGATCTAGTGTGTGTTAAAAGCAAGAGATCAATTGAGTTCAAACTGTAAACATTATATGAACATCAGTGGAGATGCCAAAGGTTGAGATGCCCTGGTTAAAGGGGCACACAGTGATGTCGGCCTGTAATACTGTAATATTCCAAGTGTGTGTGGCATCACATATATGAAGCATTCATATCAAATAATAAGGATATATTGATCTTAAGAATTATATTAATACATAAAGATAAGGTAAGTCCATTTTGGAGCAGGACTAGGGGTTGAATGGTTTTTTAATATCAGCAGTTTTCATCGGGGGACAGTATGAGAGCACACACAGCGGAGGAATTATTAACAGGGTTTAATTTTTAAAAGAATAATAAACTGACTGGGGTACGTTTAAGTGGATTCGAGGTTCTGAATGTTGAGTTTGATTAATTATTAATAATAAAAAGGACATGTTTTTGTTGTGTTATAATGATTAGTTTTAATTGTTGTCCAATTAAATTATCATTTGAATTCAATTATTATTTTAATTAAGTTAAAAATGGCTTTAATTGTCATTTTAACTATTATGTTAGACTCTTTTTATTCACCTGTAATAAAGCATATGGGCTAATGGTCTTGAAGTGCTGTCACAGTGTGTGTGTGTGTGTGTGTGTGTGTGTATATGATTTAAATTCGTGATCTGAATGTTTTCTGATTGGATTTTGAGAAAGTAACCCTTATTTTGCTTCCTGTGTGGTTCAGGTGCTACATGTACTCACATTCGTAAAGGACTTGACCACAGCTTGTTGAAGAAGATTAGTCTGGACAAGCCCTGGGGCTCCTGCCAAACCTGCCAAGCAGACAACAAGAAAAATGGCAGCAGCAGCAGCAGCGATGACACCCAGTCTGAAATTGAACCCGAGACCAGTCTGGAGGCACCGATGGTGTGGATGTGTCTGAAGTGTGGTCACAGAGTAAGAACAGAAACCTTCTGCCTGAGTGTTAAAGCAGCAGAACGGAGGGCCAAGGTGGTGCTCGGTATCTCCGTAACATCACCGCATTCTTCTATGGCTTTTATTCAACAGCATGATTATGAAATATGACGACACTTTTCAACCATTCAGAGCGTGCGGTGGGTCCCACTGCTTTCATCCTGTCTCTGTCTGTGATCCATTCAGGGCTGCGGGAGATTGTCAGAACACCAGCATGCCGTCAAACACTACGAGACACCGCGCTCAGATACACACTGCCTCGTGCTCGGTCTGGATAACTGGAGTGTGTGGTAAGAGTGGAGGTCATCATGCTCCTCCCACAGCTGACACACTCGATCCCTCAGAGCAGGGGAGTCCAGTCTCATCCATAAAGGGCCAAGTGTGGCTGCAGGTTTTGATCCAACAATGCAGGAGCTTAGCAGATACAGACTGATTAAACAAGCAGAATCAGGTGAGCTTCAGCTTGTTTGGAATGAAAACCTGCAGCCACGCCGGCTATGCAGGTAAGATTGGACACCCCTGCCTTAGAACAAAGCACACTGTTTGTTATTGTCCCTTTAAGGCTGACACATGTACATGAATGTTGTTCTGAAGATCTTTTGATCTTCAACTTGCTTAATTGTTCACAAAAACAAAAATATTGACTATGGGTGCTCAAACTTTTGCATTTCACCGTATGTAAATAGTTGGTCCTCGTCTCATGAAAATGGGATTTGAGACACTGAAGTGCTGTCCACACACATCACCCACTTGTTGCCGCACTCGTTCGTCCAGCTGAAGTTCTCTCTTTCCGACGTTTCCTCTCAGTTCTTTATTATTATTGTAATGGTGTGGAGGCAGGAGGTGCCTCTGTTGGGTTGAGGTGTTGGTCATTGTCTGGATGTTGTGTGTGTTTTGTGAAGGTGTTACATTTGTGATGATGAAGTCCACTACTCCAGCACTGGACAGCTGGCTCAGCTGGTCTACAACATCAAGAAACAAGCACAGATGGACTCCAACCACAAAACCTCTAGAAGTAGGTACACAGTTGAGTACAGTGAACCACCACGTTCCTCGTTTCAGTGTGTTCGTGCTCTCACACATGATTTTATCTTGTAATTGTTCCTCACGGCTGCCGGCTGGAAGTTGTCCGTTAATGGTGTCTCGGCCAGGGACATCTCAATAGTGTATACTTATGCAATAGTCACATCACAGGGCACACAATATCTTCCGATATGTTTTAATATTGCAATATATATTGTAGAAGAAAATACTGCAATGTCAGTCTTATTATATTAATTATTATTATTATTATTATTATTATTAATATTGTACAGCCCACTAAATAACGACGGATTTGCTGATCTATTCAAATATGCCTGATTGTCCCCTGATCCTGAAATATGGGGTGGGATTAGGACATCGCAGGCCTGTTTTTCCTGAGGGAAGGGTGTGTGTTCATTTGTTACCAGTTCAGTGGTGCTGGTGGAGTTATCCCAGACACAGATACCAGTGAAATGAGGTGAAAGTAACTGGACTTACTGTATGTATTATAACTGACCAGCTTTCACTCATCTTCATTTGTACACCTGCACCATCAGACTGAAACAGCTGGGGCTTCAGATTCACCTCCTAATTCACAATATTCAGCATCGACCCAAAGTGTTCAAAGGGATTTTATTTCCTTCCAGTTCAGAGAAATGTATTGAAGTTACTGTCGGTGCTCACGGACTGTACACGGCAGACGGGTCAGACAGACATAAGTGTGACGGAGAGATCTATTTAAATTTCTCCAAATTAACCGTTTCTGTCGCTGTGTGCTCATCTAGAGTTGAAGGAGGAGGACAGTGTTTTGGAGGAGGAGGTTCCGGTGGAAAAGGAGGAAAAGCAGGCGGAGAAAGAGCCGGAATTTACACAGAAGCAGAGAGAGCATAAAAAGCCCTCGATGCAGAACGGCGTTCCGAAGAAAGAGGCTGCAGGAGGAGTGGGTTCTGGAGCCATTGCAGTGAAGGGCTTCAGCAATTTGGGGAACACCTGCTTCTTCAACGCTGTCCTGCAGGTCTTTCTGAGCTTGTTTATGAACATCTGACTGGTCTTTTTATGGAAGCCTGTACTCCACCTGTTAGCACTGTAGCTACAAGTCTGATTTTAATGCCCATAAACATCCCTTAAAGTTAAAAGTGAAGGACATTTGTAAGGAAATCATCAAACTCTTAAATATTTAAAGTTCCTTAATGGTCAGTTCTGATTTTTTTTAAGGGACACAAAACCCACCTTAACCTACCACAGTAAGGTAAAGCTGCCTACATACAGCAGAAGCTCAGCTTTTTCCAGTGGCTAAAAGCACCATATTAGAAATGCTCTCCGCAGAAGTGAAGGCAGTAACTCTGTATTTAACTCATTCTATTCAACCTGGGGCTCTTTTTGGTTCCCCTTCGTCGTCTTATGGGTCGAGGGGGAGGTGGCAGTACTTTTTCATTTGACTAGGTGATGATTAAAAAAACGTACACACCTCTCCGAGTGCCTAAGTGGTCTAAAGCGATGTGATCCAAGGATGGCAGGTTTGAATCCCGGGTCATGTTGCTCGAGTCCAAGAGAACAGTCAATGTAGTGCGTGGTTAGATGGTGCTCTCTCGTCACGTCTCACCCATTTTGATGTTCTTAGAGCTGGGCACCCAGTGCTTTCCTCTGAGTACTTGGGCTGCCAAGCAATGATGCATTGGCAGAAGTTCGAAAAGAGATGGTGGCTGGCTTCACCTGTAGCTAACGAGTACACAGAGCTTATGCATGGCGTCTTCATCATCGCACACCCTGGTCATTCTGTGTGTTCAGTGATCTCTAGTCTTATTTCCTCTGTTTTCAGAACCTGTCTCAGACGGTGCTGCTGCGGCAGCTGCTGAGTGAGGTGAAGGACGAGCAGAGCAGCCTGTTACTCAGACCCCCACCATCCACACTGCTGGTACGTACACCACTGGGGTGCGCAGGTACAGGAATCTACAGATACACCCGTTGAAACCGTCTGCTGTATGCTTTGTTTTTCGTCGCAGAATCCGTTGCAGGTCCAGCTGCCTAGACCTGGTTCCCTCACCCTGGCAATGTGCCAGCTGCTGAATGAGGTCCAGCAGACCCAGAAGGCCGTGGTGACGCCCAGAGAGCTCTTCACGCAAGTGTGTAAAAAGTAAGACTTGTAAAATTCTCAGCCCCATCCCGTCATGCCCCGCCCCTTTACACTGCTTTATTTCCACTCCAGATTGGGTTAGTTCTGAGTCCGGCAGTCTGATCTATTTCTTCTTTGCAGGGCAGCCAGGTTTAAAGGCTTCCAGCAGCAGGACAGTCAGGAACTTCTGCGCTACCTGCTGGATGGCATGAGAGCAGAGGAGAGCACTGTACATATACTGTTAATTACTATTATACTAATGATAAGCACACATGTAAAGGTTGTCTGACGGGTTTTGGTGTTTCTGTCAAGAGTTACATGGCAGAAGCAACACAGCTTATAGCTTTGTGTGTCTGTTACACACAGAGAGTCACAGCTGGAATCTTGGAGGCCCTGAAAGATTCTGGGAAAAGCCTTGATGCAGAGCAGAAGAAGGTAGCGAAAGGTGAGTCCTTGCCTGCATTCATTACACTATTACACATGATGAGACTGGAAAGAGAACACTGCACACAACCACAAAACGTCATACCAGCTGTGAAGCATGGTAGAGGGGGCATCGTGGTGAAACATGGCAGGGCTGGCCTCTCCAGGAGCAGGGTTAAGAAACGGTGATCTACGGGACGATGAATTCCGAGTTGTCTCAAAACATACTGGTGAATGTAAGGGCAGCAGTTCAGGACCTCAAGCTGAAGTGATGGTGGATAATGCAACAAGACAACGACCCAGTGGTCTTTGCTCTCTTTATCAAACCATGTAGTGAGTCAGTGTCCTTTAACGTACTGCTGATATCAATGAGAGGCTCAGAAATGCATATTTCTATCACAATAACCTGAGAATATCATCACATTTCTCCAGAACCGATGGCTTATGGTTTTGTCACTTTTTAACTACTGTAGTCTCGTATATTAATAACCTTGTTTTCCCTCATTTCAATGAACAGATGTTGCTGAATGTGGATTGTCTGAATTAAGCTCTTTTAAAATTCTGTTCCTGTGCGTTTTTCACAGAATATGAGAAAAACGGCAGAACCAGGAATCTCGTGGACTGTGTGTTTGGTGGAGAAATGACCAGCACTGTGATGTGTAAAGAGTGCAAGACTGTTTCCTTGGTGACTGAGATGTTTCTCGACCTGTCGCTACCCGTGGCTGATGAGGTACTACAGTCTGTCGTGTTATTAGAGATACTCAGATATGGTAACTGTGAGCTGATGTCTGAGACTGTTGATCTCAGAAAACACACAAAGTGAGATTAAACCCACCTGGATCACACCAATCAGATTTGAGCCAGTAAAACCGGGTCATCAAATCAGACTTCTGTTCCCAAATGTCTTCTCTATCCTTAATTATTCCTATATAGCTTTAAATGTAGCTTTAAATGTTTCCAAAGGTGAGAGAAGTGATGGACTTTCCACTAATTTTACTGCACAGATTACTGCAAGCTTACCACGGAGATGCTGATAAAGTGACGTTGCACACAGTAAACACACGTGACTGACCGACAGCAAATGCAAAAGCTCTGAATAATACATTTACAAAACTCTTTCATAAAGAACAGGCCAGTATGACAATGCAGGGTCATGGAAATCTTCACAGGCTCACCGGAAGAAGAACCAGAAGAAGGGACTTCAGCAGAAGATCAGCATCTCGGAGGTAAGCGGGAATGACGTTCCAACTCCGCTGGCCAATGGGGATGAAGATACGCTGCCAGGCACATGCAGCAAATACCAGCAGAAGAAGGCGAAGAAACAGGCAAAGAAACAAGCCAAGGTACGTAGAACAAGCACTCGTGATAAACACCACCTCATTTTAAAGGAGAACTCCACCAGTTTTTCAGAATTCTCTGTGAGGTGAACTCAGAGCAGGGGGTTTAGTGTGAAGTTATGCTTTGACCCAAACTCTCCTGTGAACTCTGGTAAACTCTCTCGGGCATTGATTTTTCAGAGGGTTCAGAATTAGACTTGAGCAATAACTTGAGAACGTGTGAAAATAATTATCATAGGTGTGTCTACACTAATTTTAGGGGTTTAAAAGTGGTCTAAACACCCCTAAAATTAGAGTAAAACGTATTTTTTTTCTGATTTAACTATTTACTTTTTATGGCGTAAACATTTTAGTTTATATAAATATATAAATTTATATAAAATACAAGAGACGTCCTTGCCTTTCTCTCTCCTACCATCGTCTGTTTTCAGATGTTCCTGTCTTTCAACAAAAAGAGCCAATCAGATTGCTGGTAATGCCGAGAGCGTAGCACTTTGTCAGAATTTATGAATGATTTCATGTTATTGAAACTGTATTTTGACCTTCAGGTTGAGTGTTTTGTTCTCCCCAGGAGACAGATGAAGCCCAACTCGAATTAATGGAAAACGATACTGAAATTCAGGACAGGAGATTTAGGCTAACTGTGTCCAAAAATGTAGAATAATCAAAGTGTAAATCGGATACTAATACTAATAATCTGATCTGAGGATATGATTTTTGACATACAGACTGTTATGCACAGATATAACACACACATTGACTGTGTTGGGAGCGGCCACTAGTCTCACCCCTCGTTATTATATAATAAATATAATTTATGATGACTGAAGATGATGTAGAGGCTAATGTTGTGTTTACAGAGTCAGAGATGGCAGCAGAAACAGGGTGCAAAGATGACTCTGGAATCACTTACCAATCAAGACGCAGGGAACCAGCCAGAAGCCCCACCGCTGAGTACAGATGACCAGGCTGGCGCTGAGGGTCAGACGGATCAGGATGAGAGTCAGTCGGGGACATCTGAATCTACTGGTCAGGAAAAGCCTGCTAATGGTGAACAGGAGGAGGAGGAGGAGGAGGAAGAGGCCTCTGAAAGAGACGACGGCTCTGATGCGAACCGCTACAGCACTCTGATGGAGGACAAAGAGAATGCAGATGGGGAGTGGGACAGAGGAGAGGAAGAGGAGGATAAACAGGAAGATATTCGTGTCCGGCTGAGTGAGGAAGATGGTTTAGCTGAGGGTGTGAAGGCACTCTCTTTGCAGGCAGACAATGAGGAGAGTGTGGAGGCGGAGCTGGAGGAAAAAACATCAGGTGAAGAACTATTATTAGACTACCATCATGAAAACAGCTGGTTTGATATGCATGAGCGCCCCCCTTGTGGATGCAGCACTCAACACACCTTAGAAAATGACTGTTGTGATAAAAATTGTGTTTTTGTCCACCCTCAGGTGACACTGTGGAATATGTGGTGGTGAATCAGGACCCAGAGATGGCCTTCCGCACTTTGGCCAACAGGGTGGCGCCACACAAGCAGGAATGCTCTGTGGAGTCGTGTCTGTTCCAGTTCACTGAGGTGGAGCAGCTTACGCAGAGTAACAGCCTGCTGTGTGTGACCTGCACCAAGAGACAGGCAGCTTCAGACAGTAAAGCACGTGGAGGTATTAGATGATCTGCAACAGACTAGATCATGTGTTTTCTGACACTGTATGAAACACTGTTAAGAACATGGACTGGTTCTGTTTTCAGACTGTAAGAAGAATGTTTACAGAGAGGCTCTGAAGCAGATGCTGATCTCCTCTCCTCCACCTGTTCTCACTCTGCACCTGAAGAGGTTTCAGCAGGTAAACACATGAAGACAGTCATAATCAGAGCCACGTTCTGCAGGGGATCCCAGTCAGGTGGTTTCTGCTCTAATGAGGGAAACTGGATGAGGGATGGTGGAAATGTGTGCAGAGGGTGGAGAGACTGGAACCCTGCAGTTCTGCGGAAGTGTTTGTTAACCTGTGTGTGTGTGTGTGTGTGTGTGTGTGTGTGTGTGTGTGTGTGTGTGTGTAGGTGGGGTACAGTGTGTGTAAGGTGAACAGACATGTTCAGTTCCCTCAGGTGCTGGATCTCGCCCCATTCTGCTCCACCAACTGCAAGGTAATCTTTCTTTCTATCTGTCTCTTTCTCTCCTTTCTCTCTCTCTTCTCTATTAAGTATAGAAAGTGTGTGTGTGTGTGTGTAGGGCATGGAGGATGGAGAAGTGCAGGTGCTGTATTCTCTGTATGGGATTGTGGAGCACAGCGGCACCATGAGATCAGGTCATTACACAGCGTTCATTAAAACGCGCACCCTGAACCACTCTGTCCTGAACGGAGCTGTTGCACCAGGTATGTCCCCTCAACTACAGTAATGCCTACAGTACACACACACTGTAGTGACTTCATTAGGCAAGTAATTATTACTGTAATTATCACATCATTAAACTCTCTACATCAGTACTAATACTATTCTAAATAATAATAACAATAATAAATGCCTTTACGACTTTGTTCAATGTCTCTCCGCAGATCAAACAGTGCCCCCTAAAGGATCCTGGTTCCACATCAGCGACAGCAACGTTCAGCCTGTTACTGAAGCCAAGGTGCAGAGCGCTCAGGCCTACCTCCTGTTCTACGAAAGGATCTCCTAGATCCAACACAGCCACCCTAACAGACTGACATTTACAGCCCTCATTGGTTCATTAGTTTCCCTGTCAGAGAGCACGGAGCTATCTGCTGCAGGACCTGCAGGAAAACGCGGGCTCAGCTTTCAGCAGCTGCTGGGTCGTCATGGTGAAACGGTTTCTGTAAAATCATGGCTGATTAATAAATATTGTTTGTGATTTGCTGATTGTGTGGAATATCACAGTGCAGGAAGAAAATGGACTGTGATGAACGTGGGATTTAGGGCATTTTCAGTTTATTTCTAAGGACATTATGTGGCAAGTGTATGACAGTATAGTTCTGACCAAAACCTCTGACCATAGGAAAAGCTCAGGCCTGCCTACGCGAGCTGAGTACATCAGTTATTACACAATATTTTATTTAGTACAATTTTATATGACAAGTGCTTAATAAAATAATGACTAATTTTGACTGGCTCTCAGTTCTTCATTGTTCTTCTTCAGGAGATAATGTTGATTATGAATACGTAATAAAGGATTGATAAGGATTCATTGTTATTTTAGTTTTGTGATTTATATTGTTTTATGTATTATAATGTAAAACGGTGTGCAAAGTATAAATGTTTTCAATACATTGCTCACTAATGCTGGGCTTGCAGGACTCCCACAATAATGATATACAGATGTAAAACAAATAACTTGGTGTCATGAATATATCTCTAATCTATATAATCTATGTTCTGTGAAAAAGGTGAGAGTAAATCATAGGGTAATATTTCTGCACAATAGTAAGCAATGTATTTAAAATAGTGTGTGTATATAAACACATATTCACACTATGCACACATTGTTTCAATGTATACATGGTATTAATATGCAGTCTGTGACACATGCATGTTTTTGCTTTTTGCATATAGGCGTTAGATTAAACGCCTGGAGCGGTGGGCAGCCCGTGAAGCATCTTTTATGAAAATGTTCTGAATTTTGGACTTCTTCAGGACTGAAAATATATACAGATAAATTACAGGTGCACGCAGGGAGATGGAAGTATTGTACATTGTCGTATTTAAAAAAAACTATTGAACATTTGTGTTCACTCTTAATATTTTATGAATTTTGGATATCTTCATGTCGTTTCATTTTTTTTAGTTGAGATGACTCTTATTTTGAAAGGCGTGCCGGGCAGGCTGAGGGGACTCTTATTTTGCTCGGCGGCTGTGTGTGACCATGCCGACGGTCAGTGTAAAGCGGGACCTGCTGTTCCAGGCTCTGGGCAGAAGTTACAGTGAGTTCCTTCAGATCGGACGGTTTACTCGGGTTTAATGGACAGGGTTTAGAGGAGCCGCTGAAGCCGTTAGAACCGTCACCTCAGAGAACCGCCGCCTATGCTAAGCTAATGGCCCGAAAACAGCTGAATAAACAGACAAACGGCTGCCAGCGCTTTACCAGTCCTCCCAGTACCGCTCCCAGTCCCGGACTCGGTCCGCGGGGGGTGTAAACCCGAACGGACAGCTTTAGAGCCCATTATTGATCAGCGATGCTCCGATTGCGTCAGATTGACCGGAAATGGAAATGGAATTATTTATTAACGTTTTTATTTTATTTGAGTGGCTTAATAAAGTCGCTTCGTTTATTAAGTACATATAAAAATATTGTAAAAAAAGTAATTTCGTTTTCACCTCGGTAACGGTCGCTGTGACGTCATCGAACAGGGCGGAGGCTTCGTCACTAACAGTGTTGTTACTGGATAATGACGTCATCGTCTCTTTAATGCCCTCAATTTCAGGAAGAGGAGTAAATGAGGTGTCCCAATACTTTTGTCCATGTAGTTTAGGTAACAAGGGATGATTTTAATGCAGAAATTTGCTCCAAAATATCCAGAACCTCTCCAGAACAGCACGTTTTCAGGAGGAAACACCTTTTGTTTCAGTGGAAGCGTTTGTCAGTCTGTTCATCATCAGACTCTGAAGCAGTGTAAAGAGTAACTGTCAGATTCACATCGTGTCAAAAAGTGAAATCTGGAGATAAGGTTTTTAGTTGTCAGAATGGAAGAGCACTAGATATATGGAGAAGTGTTTCCCCTTTTAACTCATTCTGTCTTCTGGTGTCTCCTGCAGCTGATGAAGAATTTGACGAGCTGTGTTTCGAGTTTGGACTCGAGCTGGATGAGATTGTGAGTGTGAAAGGCTGTGGTCAGCTGTGACATCATCGTCGAAACACCCAAAGTCTAACCCTAAAGCATTGTCACTGAGTGGACCTTTCAGTAGTAACTAGTGTGTGTGTGTGTGTGTGTGTGTGTAGACGACAGAGAAGGACATCATCAGCCGGGAGCAAGGCGACCAGAAGGCCGAAGGAGCCTCTGAGGTGATTCTGTATAAGATTGATGTCCCAGCGAACCGCTATGACCTGCTGTGTCTGGAGGGGCTGGTCAGAGGCCTGCAGGTCTTCAAGCAGACGTAAGAAACACCACTGAGACCCTCAACCTTCAAGCAGTTTAAAGTGATACTCATCAAAACTCAAAACCCATATTGGGTGTTCTAAAACTTTTGACCACTAGTGAAACTGCTCCCAGAATGACGTGTGGGGTTGCAGTGCAGTTTGAAAGTTCTCACTCAGTTCTGCAGATGGTGTGGACGCTTTACTGAAACCCATCAGTACTGAGTCACTGTGAGTGATCCTCTACACACACATGATCTGTATTAACGTGTGTGTGTGTGTGTGTTTTTGTGTGTACGCGCGCACGCACAGAACTGAGGCCCCCCGCTACAGGCGTGTGAGTCCAGAGAGTGGGGACCCCCAGCGGCTGATCATTACTGAGGAGGTGAGTTTCTTTATCGAGCTAATATATCTGTGTGTGTGAGAGAACAGAGAGAGAGAGAACAGAGACACAGAGAGCGAGAGAGAGAACAGAGACAGATAGAGAGAGAAAAGCAGAGATAGATAGAGAGAGAGATACGGAGAGAGAGAGAGAGAGAGAGAGATAGAGATACGGACAGAGAGAGAGAGAGAACAGAGACAGATAGAGAGAGAGAAAAGCAGAGATAGAGAGAGATATGGACAGAGAGAGAGAGAGAGAGAGATACAGAGAGATAGAGATACGGACAGAGAGATAGAGAGAACAGAGACAGAGAGCGAGAGAGAGAACAGAGACACAGAGAGTGAGAGAGAGAACAGAGACACAGAGCGAGAGAGAGAACAGAGACACAGAGCGAGAACAGAGACAGATAGAGAGAGAAAAACAGAGATAGAGAGAGATACGGACAGAGAGAGAGAAAGAGATACGGACAGAGAGAGAGAAAGAGATACGGACAGAGAGAGAGAGAGAGATACAGACAGAGAGAGAGAGAGATACGGACAGAGAGAGAGAGAGAGAGATACGGACAGAGAGAGAGAGAGAGAGAGACGGACAGAGAGAGAGAGAGAGATACGGACAGAGAGAGAGAGAGAGA
>JAVGWO010000132.1:5000-15621 GCA_034509495.1 Acestrorhynchus altus | reverse complement strand
TGTGTGTGTGTGTGTGTGTGTGTGTGTGTGTGTGTGTGTGTGTGTGTGTGATTCACAAGCAGAATTCATTCTTACTGATGGTAACGCTTTAATATGATCTAGCATGTACAGAAATATGTGTGTGTTCTGCTTCCTGAAAGACTGTATGCCGGGTTGTCTGGAAGCTGGAGGCTCTCCGGGAATCGCTGATACACAGCCGAACACCACCACAGTGCTATCGTGAACCTGTAGCTCTGTGTCATAGCTAACCTGTGGCTACTTCACAGCTGTAGAACTAAACCGGAATGAAGCAGTGTAGCAGTGGACAGGGACGAGGCAGTGCAGCAGTGGATGGGGACGAAGCAGTGCAGCAGTGGACGGGGACGAAGCAGTGCAGCAGTGGACTGTGATGGAGCAGTGTAGCAGTGGATGGGGATGAAGCAGTGTAGCAGTGAATGGGGATGGATCAGTGTAGCAGTGGACAGGGAAGAAGCAGTGTAGCAGTGGACATAGACAAAGCAATGCAATAGTGGACAGGGATGAAGCAGTGTAGCAGTGGACAGGGATGGAGCAAGGGACAGGGACAAAGCAGTGCAGCAGTGGACAGGGATGGAGCCGTGTTGCAGTGGACGGGGAGGAAGCAGTGTATCCTCCAACAGGGAGGAAGCAGTGTAGCAGGGGACAGGAATGTAGCAGTGGACAGGGATGAAGCAGTGTAGCTGGGTACAGGGACAAAGCAGTGAAGTGGTGGACAGAGGAAGTGTGAGGGTGGACAGGGATGAAGCAGTGTAGCAGGGGATGGGGACAAAGTAGTGTAGTAATGGACAGGGATATAGCAGGGGATGGGGATGAAGCAGTGTAGCAGGGTACAGGGACGAAGCAGTGAAGTGGTGGACAGAAGAAGTGTTCGGGTGGACGGGGATGAAGCAGTGTAGCAGGTGATGGGGACAAAGTAGTGTAGCAGTGGACAGGGATGTAGCAGGGGATGGGGATGAAGCAGTGTAGCAGTGGACAAGGAGGAAGCAGTGTAGCAGGGGACAGGAATGTAGCAGTGTAGTGGTGGACAGGGATGAAGCAGTGTAGCAGGGTAGAGGGATGAAGCAGTGAAGTGGTGGACAGTGATGAAGCAGTGTAGCAGGGTAGAGGGATGAAGCAGTGAAGTTGTGGACAGAAGCATTGTGGCGGTGGACTGGGAGGCAGCAGTGTCTTTAAACATGATGAATGTAGATAACATGTAGTTACAGTGCTGTCATGTAGTTACAGTGTGGTAATGTAGTTGATGTAGTTACAGTGCTGTTATGTAGTTACAGTCTGGTAATGTAGTTGGTGTAGTTACAGGGCTGTCATGTAGTTGATGTAGTTACAGTGCTGTCATGTAGTTACAGTGTGGTAATGTAGTTGATGTAGTTACAGTGTGGTAATGTAGTTGATTTAGTTACAGTGCTGTTATGTAGTTACAGTCTGGTAATGTAGTTGGTGTAATTACAGTGTGGTAATATAGTTGATTTAGTTACAGTACTGTCATGTAGTTACAGTGTGGTAATGTAGTTGATGAAGTTACAGTGTGGTAATGTAGTTGATGTAGTTACAGTGCTGTCATGTAGTTACAGTGTGGTAATGTAGTTGATGTAGTTACAGTGTGATAATGTAGTTGATTTAGTTACAGTGCATTTATGTAGTTACAGTCTGGTAATGTAGTTGGTGTAATTACAGTGTGGTAATATAGTTGATTTAGTTACAGTGCTGTCATGTAGTTACAGTGTGGTAATGTAGTTGATGAAGTTACAGTGTGGTAATGTAGTTGATTTAGTTACAGTGCTGTTAAGTAGTTACAGTGTGGTAATGTAGTTGATTTAGTTACGGTGTGGTAATGTAGTTGATGTAGTTACAGTGCTGTTGTGTAGTTACAGTCTGGTAATGTAGTTGGTGTAGTTACAGTGTGGTAATATAGTTGATGTAGTTACAGTGCTGTTATGTAGTTACAGTCTGGTAATGTAGTTGGTGTAGTTACAGTGTGGTAATATAGTTGATTTAGTTACAGTGCTGTTATGTAGTTACAGTGTGGTAATGTAGTTGATGTAGTTACAGTGCTGTCATGTAGTTACAGTGTGGTAATGTAGTTTGATGTAGTTACAGTGTGGTAATGTAGTTGATTTAGTTACAGTGCTGTTATGTAGTTACAGTGTGGTAATATAGTTGATTTAGTTACAGTGCTGTCATGTAGTTACAGTGTGGTAATGTAGTTGGTAGGTTGCGGTGTGGTAATGGTTGATTTGGATTTACCCAGTGCTGTTATGTAGTTACAGTGTGGTAATGTAGTTGATGTACTTAGAGTGCTGTGTCATGTGGTTACAATGTGTGTGTGTAGTTGATGTAGTTACCCCAGTGTGGTAATGTGGTTGATGTAGTTACGGTGTGGTAATGTGGTTGATTTGGTTACAGTGCTGTTATGTAGTTACAGTCTGGTAATATGATTTGGTGTAGTTACAGTGTGTATTAATATAGTTGATTTTAGTTACAGTGCTGTCATGTGGTTACAGTGTGGTAATGTAGTAGATTTAATTGCAGTGCTGTCATGTAGTTACAGTGTGGTAATGTAGTTGATGAAGTTACAGTGTGGTAATGTAGTTGATTTAGTTACAGTGCTGTTATGTAGTTACAGTGTGGTAATGTAGTTGATGTAGTTACAGTGCTGTCATGTAGTTACAGTGTGGTAATGTAGTAGATTTAGTTACAGTGCTGTCATGTAGTTACAGTGTGGTAATGTAGTTGATGAAGTTACAGTGTGGTAATGTAGTTGATTTAGTTACAGTGCTGTTATGTGGTTACAGTGTGGTAATGTAGTTGATGTAGTTACAGTGCTGTCATGTAGTTACGGTGTGGTAATGTGGTAGATTTAGTTACAGTGCTGTCATGTAGTTACAGTGTGGTAATGTAGTTGATGAAGTTACAGTGTGAGCTGGCTAGTTGATGTAGTTACAGTGCTGTTAAGTAGTTACAGTGTGGTAATGTAGTTGATGTAGTTACAGTGCTGTCATGTAGTTACAGTGTGGTAATGTAGTTGATGAAGTTACAGTGCGGCAATGTAGTTGATTTAGTTACACTTCTGTCATGTAGTTACAGTGTGGTAATGTAGTTGATGTAGTTACAGTGTGGAAATATAGTTGATGTAGTTACAGTGTTGTCATGTAGTTACAGTGTGGTAATGTAGTTGATGTAGTTACAGTGCTGTCATGTAGTTACAGTATGGCAATGTAGTTGGTGTAGTTACAGTGTGGTAATGTAGTTGATGTTTTTACAGTGCAGTCATGTAGTTACAGTGTGGTAATGGAGTTGATGTAGTTACAATGCTGCCATGTAGTTACAGTGTGGTAATGTAGTTGATTTAGTTACAGTGCTGTCATGTAGTTACATTGTGGTAATGCAGTTGATTTAGTTACAGTGCCGTCATGTAGTTACAGTGTGGTAATGGAGTTGACGTAGTTACAATGCTGCCATGTAGTTACAGTGTGGTAATGCAGTTGATTTAGTTACAGTGCCGTCATGTAGTTACAGTGTGGTAATGGGTGAATGTAGTTACAATGCTGCCATGTAATTACAGTGTGGTAATGTAGTTGATTTAGTTACAGTGCTGTCATGTAGTTACAGTGTGGTAATGCAGTTGATTTAGTTACAGTGCCGTCATGTAGTTACAGTGTGGTAATGCAGTTGATGTAGTTACAGTGCCGTCATGTAGTTACAGTGTGGTAGTGGAGTTGATGTAGTTAAAATGCTGCCATGTGAGATTTACAGTGTGGTAATGCAGTTGATTTAGTTACAGTGCCGTCATGAAGTTACAGTGTGGTAATGGAGTTGATGTAGTTACAATGCTGCCATGTAGTTACAATGTGGTAATGTAGTTGATTTAGTTACAGTGTGGTAATGTAGTTGTTTTAGTTACAGTGCTGTCATGTAGTTACAGTGTGGTAATGCAGTTGATTTAGTTACAGTGCTGTCATGTAGTTACAATGTGGTGATGTAGTTGATTTAGTTACAGTGTGGTAATGTAGTTGGTTTAGTTACAGAGTTGTGATGTAGTTGATTTAGTTACAGTGCTGTTATGTAGTTACTGTGTTGTAATGTAGTTGATGTAGTTACAGTGTCGTAATGTAGTTGATGTAGTTACAGTGCTGTTATGTAGTTACAGTATGGTAATGTGGTTGATGTGGTTACGGTGTGGTGTAGTTGATGTAGATACAGTTCTGTCATGTTGTTACAGTGTGGTAATGTAGTTGGTGTAGTTGCAATGTGGTAATGTAGTTAATGTAGTTATAGTGTGGTAATGCAGTTGATTTAGTTACAGTGCTGTTATGTAGTTACGAATTATTATTTAATGCAGTTGATTTAATTTACGTGCTGTTATATGGTTACGGTGTGGTAATGCAGTTGATGTAATTTACAATGTGTTAATGTAGTTGAGTTTACTTACAGTGTGTGTGTAGTTAATGTAGTTATGTGTGGTAATGGGTTGATGTGGTTACAGTACTTGCTGTGTAGTTACAGTGTAGTAATGTGGTTGATTTAGTTACGGTGTGTTATGTGTGGTTACGGTGTGGTAATGCAGTTGATGTAGTTACAATGTGGTAATGTAGTTGGTTACTTTGATTATTGGTGTGTAGTTGATTTAGTTACAGTGTGGTAATGTGGTTGATGTTTTACTGCTGTTATGTGAACGTTATTGGTAATGTAGTAGATGTAGTTACAGTGTGGTAATGTAGTTGATTTAGTTACAGTGCTGTTATGTAGTTACAGTGCTGTTATGTGGTTATAGTCTGGTAATGTGGTTGATTTAGTTACAGTGCTGTTATGTAGTAACAATGTGGTAATGTAGTTGATTTAGTTACAGTGCTGTGGTAATGTAGTTGATGTAGTTACAGTGTGGTGTGTAGTTGATTTAGTTACAGTGCTGTTATGTAGTTACAGTGCTGTTATGTGAACCCTGATCTGGTAATGTGGTTGATTTAGTTACAGTGCTGTTATGTAGTAACAATGTGGTAATGTAGTTGATTTAGTTACAGTGTGGTAATGTAGTTGATTTAGTTACAGTGCGGTAATGTAGTTGATGTAGTTACAGTGTGGTAATGTAGTTGATTTAGTTACAGTGCTGTTATGTAGTTTACAGTGCTGTGTGTGGTTGATTTAGTTGGTACTGTTGTGTAGTAACAATGTGGTAATGTAGTTGATTTAGTTACAGTGTGGTAATGTATTTGATTTAGTTACAGTGCGGTAATGTAGTTGATTTAGTTACAGTGTGGTAATGTAGTTGATTTAGTTACAGTGTGGTAATGTAGTTGATTTGAATTTAGTCACGGTAATGTGGTTGATGTAGTTACAATGTGGTAATGTAGTTGATTTGGTTACGGTGCGGTAATGTGGTTTATGTAGTTAAGTGGTGATGTAGTTGATTTAGTTACAGTGTGTTAATGTAGTTCAGTTAGTTACAGTGTGGTGATGTAGTTGATTTAGTTACAGTGTGTTAATGTCGTTCAGTTAGTTACAGTGTGGTGATGTAGTTGATTTAGTTACAGTGTGGTGATGTAGTTGATTTGGTTACGGTGTGATGTAGTTGGGATTTGGTTACAGTGTGGTAATGTGGTTGAGTTTTAGTTACGGTGTGGTGATGTAGTTGATTTAGTTACAGTGTGGTAATGTGGTTGATTTAGTTACAGTGTGGTGATGTAGTTGATTTAGTTACAGTGTGTTAATGTGTTGATTTAGTTACAGTGTGGTGATGTAGTTGATTTAGTTACAGTGTGGTAATGTAGTTGATTTAGTTACAGTGTGGTGATGTAGTTGATTTAGTTACGGCGTGGTAATGTGTTGATTTAGTTACAGTGTGGTGATGTGGTTGATTTAGTTGCAGTGTGGTGATGTAGTTGAAGTTTGGTTACAGGCGTGGTGATGTGTTGATTTGGTTACAGTGTGGTGATGTAGTTGATTTGGTTACGAGTGTGGTGATGTAGTTGATTTAAGTTACAATTATTGGTGATGGTGATTTGGTTACGGTGTGTTAGTAGTGGTTGATTTGGTTACGGTGTGGTGATGTAGTTGATTTGGTTACGGTGTGTTAATGTAGTTCAGTTAGTTACGGTGTGGTGATGTGGTTAGTTTAGTTACAGTGTGGTGATGTAGTTGATTTAGTTACAGTGTGGTGATGTTTTGATTTCTGTGATCAGCAATCAATCAAACATCTTTCCATGAAATACAGTTTTTACAGTTTTAAACGACACCGTTACATTTTGCTGGTGGTTTTGGTGTGGTGATCTGCCACTGATCTACCATGGCATGTGGGGGACCGGGGTTTAATTCACAGTCTGTTTGACTGTGGGTGACTGAACTACACCAGTAAGAGTCCTTGGAGAATCCTACCACACACACACACACACACACACACACACACAGATTCAGTACTGTGAACACACATATTCACTCCGAACCAATTCTCTCTCCCCCCACAGTGATTACATCATAAAGGAGAAGTCTGTTCTTCTGCAGAAAAAAGAGAATGAGGGCTTCGGTTTCGTGCTCCGTGGAGCTAAAGGTGACACACACACACACACACACACACACACACTTGACTTTTACTCCCCCTTTCCTAAAATTACTGGGATGTCCACACCCTGCCCTGCATTTCAGATCAGCTGTTCTTCCCTGATATTAGGATCTAAGCGTGTTCTGCTGGTTACGACCCGTTGGGTTTGGAGACAGACCTTCCAGTCTGTAGATGAGCGAAAGTGCTGCATCGAGCCAGCGAGCCACTGACATCACCAAACTGCTGCATTCTGCTTCTGTGATCCTTTCCAGCATCCACTTTAAGACCCTGTTTGTTTGGAGGAGTGCCCCCCTCGGTCTGCTCATCAGGGGATGGTGTTCGTGCTCAGCTGGGTTAGGGCCTGGTGGACTGGAGACTCATCCACGCCCCCTGATAAAGACCTCTGCTGTGTGGAGAGGGAGTGTTGGCTTGGTTTCTGTAGACTTCTGAATTCATTTTACTGCTCCATCAGGAGTTACATCAGTTCAGATCAATGAGCTCCTTCCAGAAGCAGCCATGCAGCACCATGACATTACCTTCACCGTGCTTCACTGATGAGACTGTATGTTCTGTATCATGAGCAGCTGTTTTCTTTCTCCACACATCATCGCTGGTCCGGAAGTAATCTCATCTCTCTCTCTCTGTTTCTCTCTCTCTCTGTCTCTCTCTCTCTCTCTCTCTGTCTCTCTCTCTCTCTGTGTCTCTCTCTTTCTGTTTCTCTCTCTCTCTCTCTCTCTCTCTCCTCTCTCTCTCTGTGTGTCTCTCTCTCTCTGTCTCTCTCTCTCTCTCTGTCTCTCTGTGTCTCTCTCTCTCTCTGTGTCTCTCTCTCTCTGTCTCTCTCTGTTTCCTCCTCTCTCTCTCTCTCTCTGTGTGTCTCTCTCTGTCTCTCTCTCTCTGTGTCTCTCTCTGTCTCTCTCTCTCTCTCTCTGTGTCTCTCTCTCTCTCTCTCTCTCTCTCTCTCTCTCTCTCTGTGTCTCTCTCTCTGTCTCTCTCTCTCTCTCTCTGTCTCTCTCTCTCTCTCTCTCTCTCTCTCTCTCTCTCTCTCTCTCTCTAGCTCAGACTCCTATTGAAGAGTTCACTCCGACTCCTGCTTTTCCTGCTCTGCAGTATCTGGAGTCTGTTGATGAAGGGGGCGTGGCCTGGAGGGCGGGTCTGCGCATGGGGGACTTTCTGATTGAGGTGAGTGGTGCACTGCATGCTCATATCTGATCTCTCTCTGATCAGGGTTCAGTAGATTAGACTCTGATCAGGCTTCAGTAGATTGGACTCTGATCAGGGTTCAGTAGATTAGACTCTGATCTCTCTGATCAGGGTTCAGTAGATTAGACTTTGATCTCTCTGATCAGGGTTCAGTAGATTAGACTTTGATCTCTCTGATCAGGGTTCAGTAGATTAGACTTTGATCTCTCTCTGATCAGGGTTCAGTAGATTAGACTCTGATCTCTGTCTGATCAGGGTTCAGTAGATTAGACTCTGATCAGGGTTCAGTAGATTAGACTCTGATCAGGGTTCAGTAGATTAGACTTTGATCTCTCTCTGATCAGGGTTCAGTAGATTAGACTCTGATCAGGGTTCAGTAGATTAGACTTTGATCTCTCTCTGATCAGGGTTCAGTAGATTAGACTCTGATCTCTGTCTGATCAGGGGTTCAGTAGATTGAACTTTGATCTCTCTCTGATCAGGGGTTCAGTAGATTAGACTCTGATCGGGTTCAGTAGATTAGACTTTGATCTCTCTCTGATCAGGGTTCAGTAGATTAGACTCTGATCAGGGTTCAGTAGATTAGACTCTGATCTCTGTCTGATCAGGGTTCAGTAGATTAGACTTTGATCTCTCTCTGATCAGGGTTCAGTAGATTAGACTCTGATCGGGGTTCAGTAGATTGAACTTTGATCTCTCTGATCGGGGTTCGGTAGATTAGACTCTGATCTCTGTCTGATCAGGGTTCAGTAGATGAACTTTGATCTCTCTGATCAGGGGTTCAGTAGATTATAGACTCTGATCAGGGGTTCGGTAAGATTAGACTCTGATCAGGGGGTTCAGTAGATTAGACTTTGATCTCTCTCTGATCGGGGTTCAGTAGATTGGAGCTCTGATCAGGGGTTCAGTAGATTAGACTCTGATCTCCTGTCTGATCAGGGTTCGGCAGGAATTGTTTGATCTCTCTCTGATCAGGGGTTCAATAGATTAGTCTGATCAGGGTTCAGTAGATTAGACTCTGATCTCTGTCTGATCAGGGTTCAGTAGATTAGACTCTGATCAGGGTTCAGTAGATTAGACTCTGTTCTCTCTTATCAGGGTTCAGAAGATTCTGCAGATTAATGCTGTATCATTTTTTCCCCTGACTCCTCCCCCTTTTCCCATGATTGGAAGTGTCACTCACATCATCAGAGATTAACCAATCATAGCCTTACCATTTGAACCCGGCTTATTTATAATCAAATGAAATTCAGTAAAATAGCTTTAATCCTTTAAACCTTAAAATCAGGTTCTTTAATCAGAATGGACCAGTATGGGACAGTATGGGACACATTGATGTATCTCAGAGTTTTGCTTCATATGTCTGCCTGTGATGCCATGGCCATACGTCCCCTAGAGCATGACTGTCAACTGTCCTCTGTCCCTCTGGCTGGTGGGTGGGATTAGAACTCCTTTTTAGAAAATTTTTGTAAAGATAGAACCTGAACCCAGTGGAACATCGGGTGGATTTCTTGTGGTTTTGGACGTCTCACTGAAAGTGTTTCTTCACGTCTTCTGTGTTCTTCTCCCTCAGTTTCACACTTCCTTTGGAACGCTGGGGCTGATACTGGGTTAACCGAGCTCAGAGCAGCACGTCAGACTGAAGTGCGTTTTCACTCTGCATAGATAATCCCTCTGGAGTGTCGACCAAACATAGAGCTGCATGTTCAGATTCACGCCACTCAGCCCCTGAAGGCTTTGGTTCGGGTTCGCTTCAGTCGGTTTGAGTCAGAAGCTGATCTGCAGAGTGTCGGAGGTTGCAAAGATGTTGCATGGTGTTTGCAGGGTCATTGCTAGGGGGTTGCTAAGTGGTTGATATGGTATCACAAATGGTTGCTATGGTGTTGCTAACCAATTGCTAAGAGGTTTCTATGGTGTATCTAAGTAGTTGCTATAGTATCCCAGGCCAATGTTGTTGCTAAGTGGTTGCTATGGTGTCAGACAGTTGCCAGGATGTTGCTATGGTGGTTACTAAGGTGAGTACTTCTGAAAATGTTCAGAAACATTTGGTGAGATGATGGAATGCAGATCTAAATGGCTAACAGAACTGAGTTCACACACTTTTGGGCCAAATGCTGGTTGTCCTGAAGCTCCTCCATGCAGACAGGACTGCAGAACGTTCTCTCAGCTGGGGTGTGGGAGAGGGACCATCACTGAGACCTTTCTGAACATTCCAACATTCATTCTGATGGGAGAAATGCTCAATCATTGGTTAAAAAAGAGTGAAATCGGCACGCTCTGAATGTAATGTCAGAGAAATTACGCTGTGATTTTGGTGTTTTCAGGACATCCGAGGCTCCTCAGATGTGTCTTCGTTTGAGATGCAAATATTAACAGAACTTAAATATTTGTTAATGATTTTTGTTTTGATCAACGATTTACTTGCATCTGAAATTACAAACACTATATCTCAGAAATCCTGTTATGAAATGTATCATCAAGAATGAATAATGAGTGAAATTTTATTATTTTTTTAATGGTCCAACAAAAACAACAACCTCAATGTCTCGTAATGTTTTTTATTGTTTTTATTATTTATGTATCAGTATTTTCCCTTCTCAGGACTTTTATTCTGAAATGTGAACACTGTGTGAGCAAAGAAAGAGAGCAAACAGCCCCTCCCTTCTCACTTTCCTCTATAACCCAATATCTGGGTCAGTGATGTCATCAGCCCCGCCCCCTCTTTCTGATCAATCAGAGTCTGTATGCAGGTTGATCATCAGCCCCGCCCCCTCTCTCTGATCAGTCAGAGTCTGTATGTAGGTTGATCATCAGCCCCGCCCCCTCTCTCTGATCAGTCAGAGTCTGTATGCAAGTTGAGTATGTATTTAA
>JAVGWO010000131.1:5000-15629 GCA_034509495.1 Acestrorhynchus altus | reverse complement strand
TGTGTGTGTGTGTGTGTGTGTGTGTGTGTGTGTGTGTGTGTGTGTGTGTGATTCACAAGCAGAATTCATTCTTACTGATGGTAACGCTTTAATATGATCTAGCATGTACAGAAATATGTGTGTGTTCTGCTTCCTGAAAGACTGTATGCCGGGTTGTCTGGAAGCTGGAGGCTCTCCGGGAATCGCTGATACACAGCCGAACACCACCACAGTGCTATCGTGAACCTGTAGCTCTGTGTCATAGCTAACCTGTGGCTACTTCACAGCTGTAGAACTAAACCGGAATGAAGCAGTGTAGCAGTGGACAGGGACGAGGCAGTGCAGCAGTGGATGGGGACGAAGCAGTGCAGCAGTGGACGGGGACGAAGCAGTGCAGCAGTGGACTGTGATGGAGCAGTGTAGCAGTGGATGGGGATGAAGCAGTGTAGCAGTGAATGGGGATGGATCAGTGTAGCAGTGGACAGGGAAGAAGCAGTGTAGCAGTGGACATAGACAAAGCAATGCAATAGTGGACAGGGATGAAGCAGTGTAGCAGTGGACAGGGATGGAGCAAGGGACAGGGACAAAGCAGTGCAGCAGTGGACAGGGATGGAGCCGTGTTGCAGTGGACGGGGAGGAAGCAGTGTATCCTCCAACAGGGAGGAAGCAGTGTAGCAGGGGACAGGAATGTAGCAGTGGACAGGGATGAAGCAGTGTAGCTGGGTACAGGGACAAAGCAGTGAAGTGGTGGACAGAGGAAGTGTGAGGGTGGACAGGGATGAAGCAGTGTAGCAGGGGATGGGGACAAAGTAGTGTAGTAATGGACAGGGATATAGCAGGGGATGGGGATGAAGCAGTGTAGCAGGGTACAGGGACGAAGCAGTGAAGTGGTGGACAGAAGAAGTGTTCGGGTGGACGGGGATGAAGCAGTGTAGCAGGTGATGGGGACAAAGTAGTGTAGCAGTGGACAGGGATGTAGCAGGGGATGGGGATGAAGCAGTGTAGCAGTGGACAAGGAGGAAGCAGTGTAGCAGGGGACAGGAATGTAGCAGTGTAGTGGTGGACAGGGATGAAGCAGTGTAGCAGGGTAGAGGGATGAAGCAGTGAAGTGGTGGACAGTGATGAAGCAGTGTAGCAGGGTAGAGGGATGAAGCAGTGAAGTTGTGGACAGAAGCATTGTGGCGGTGGACTGGGAGGCAGCAGTGTCTTTAAACATGATGAATGTAGATAACATGTAGTTACAGTGCTGTCATGTAGTTACAGTGTGGTAATGTAGTTGATGTAGTTACAGTGCTGTTATGTAGTTACAGTCTGGTAATGTAGTTGGTGTAGTTACAGGGCTGTCATGTAGTTGATGTAGTTACAGTGCTGTCATGTAGTTACAGTGTGGTAATGTAGTTGATGTAGTTACAGTGTGGTAATGTAGTTGATTTAGTTACAGTGCTGTTATGTAGTTACAGTCTGGTAATGTAGTTGGTGTAATTACAGTGTGGTAATATAGTTGATTTAGTTACAGTACTGTCATGTAGTTACAGTGTGGTAATGTAGTTGATGAAGTTACAGTGTGGTAATGTAGTTGATGTAGTTACAGTGCTGTCATGTAGTTACAGTGTGGTAATGTAGTTGATGTAGTTACAGTGTGATAATGTAGTTGATTTAGTTACAGTGCATTTATGTAGTTACAGTCTGGTAATGTAGTTGGTGTAATTACAGTGTGGTAATATAGTTGATTTAGTTACAGTGCTGTCATGTAGTTACAGTGTGGTAATGTAGTTGATGAAGTTACAGTGTGGTAATGTAGTTGATTTAGTTACAGTGCTGTTAAGTAGTTACAGTGTGGTAATGTAGTTGATTTAGTTACGGTGTGGTAATGTAGTTGATGTAGTTACAGTGCTGTTGTGTAGTTACAGTCTGGTAATGTAGTTGGTGTAGTTACAGTGTGGTAATATAGTTGATGTAGTTACAGTGCTGTTATGTAGTTACAGTCTGGTAATGTAGTTGGTGTAGTTACAGTGTGGTAATATAGTTGATTTAGTTACAGTGCTGTTATGTAGTTACAGTGTGGTAATGTAGTTGATGTAGTTACAGTGCTGTCATGTAGTTACAGTGTGGTAATGTAGTTTGATGTAGTTACAGTGTGGTAATGTAGTTGATTTAGTTACAGTGCTGTTATGTAGTTACAGTGTGGTAATATAGTTGATTTAGTTACAGTGCTGTCATGTAGTTACAGTGTGGTAATGTAGTTGGTAGGTTGCGGTGTGGTAATGGTTGATTTGGATTTACCCAGTGCTGTTATGTAGTTACAGTGTGGTAATGTAGTTGATGTACTTAGAGTGCTGTGTCATGTGGTTACAATGTGTGTGTGTAGTTGATGTAGTTACCCCAGTGTGGTAATGTGGTTGATGTAGTTACGGTGTGGTAATGTGGTTGATTTGGTTACAGTGCTGTTATGTAGTTACAGTCTGGTAATATGATTTGGTGTAGTTACAGTGTGTATTAATATAGTTGATTTTAGTTACAGTGCTGTCATGTGGTTACAGTGTGGTAATGTAGTAGATTTAATTGCAGTGCTGTCATGTAGTTACAGTGTGGTAATGTAGTTGATGAAGTTACAGTGTGGTAATGTAGTTGATTTAGTTACAGTGCTGTTATGTAGTTACAGTGTGGTAATGTAGTTGATGTAGTTACAGTGCTGTCATGTAGTTACAGTGTGGTAATGTAGTAGATTTAGTTACAGTGCTGTCATGTAGTTACAGTGTGGTAATGTAGTTGATGAAGTTACAGTGTGGTAATGTAGTTGATTTAGTTACAGTGCTGTTATGTGGTTACAGTGTGGTAATGTAGTTGATGTAGTTACAGTGCTGTCATGTAGTTACGGTGTGGTAATGTGGTAGATTTAGTTACAGTGCTGTCATGTAGTTACAGTGTGGTAATGTAGTTGATGAAGTTACAGTGTGAGCTGGCTAGTTGATGTAGTTACAGTGCTGTTAAGTAGTTACAGTGTGGTAATGTAGTTGATGTAGTTACAGTGCTGTCATGTAGTTACAGTGTGGTAATGTAGTTGATGAAGTTACAGTGCGGCAATGTAGTTGATTTAGTTACACTTCTGTCATGTAGTTACAGTGTGGTAATGTAGTTGATGTAGTTACAGTGTGGAAATATAGTTGATGTAGTTACAGTGTTGTCATGTAGTTACAGTGTGGTAATGTAGTTGATGTAGTTACAGTGCTGTCATGTAGTTACAGTATGGCAATGTAGTTGGTGTAGTTACAGTGTGGTAATGTAGTTGATGTTTTTACAGTGCAGTCATGTAGTTACAGTGTGGTAATGGAGTTGATGTAGTTACAATGCTGCCATGTAGTTACAGTGTGGTAATGTAGTTGATTTAGTTACAGTGCTGTCATGTAGTTACATTGTGGTAATGCAGTTGATTTAGTTACAGTGCCGTCATGTAGTTACAGTGTGGTAATGGAGTTGACGTAGTTACAATGCTGCCATGTAGTTACAGTGTGGTAATGCAGTTGATTTAGTTACAGTGCCGTCATGTAGTTACAGTGTGGTAATGGGTGAATGTAGTTACAATGCTGCCATGTAATTACAGTGTGGTAATGTAGTTGATTTAGTTACAGTGCTGTCATGTAGTTACAGTGTGGTAATGCAGTTGATTTAGTTACAGTGCCGTCATGTAGTTACAGTGTGGTAATGCAGTTGATGTAGTTACAGTGCCGTCATGTAGTTACAGTGTGGTAGTGGAGTTGATGTAGTTAAAATGCTGCCATGTGAGATTTACAGTGTGGTAATGCAGTTGATTTAGTTACAGTGCCGTCATGAAGTTACAGTGTGGTAATGGAGTTGATGTAGTTACAATGCTGCCATGTAGTTACAATGTGGTAATGTAGTTGATTTAGTTACAGTGTGGTAATGTAGTTGTTTTAGTTACAGTGCTGTCATGTAGTTACAGTGTGGTAATGCAGTTGATTTAGTTACAGTGCTGTCATGTAGTTACAATGTGGTGATGTAGTTGATTTAGTTACAGTGTGGTAATGTAGTTGGTTTAGTTACAGAGTTGTGATGTAGTTGATTTAGTTACAGTGCTGTTATGTAGTTACTGTGTTGTAATGTAGTTGATGTAGTTACAGTGTCGTAATGTAGTTGATGTAGTTACAGTGCTGTTATGTAGTTACAGTATGGTAATGTGGTTGATGTGGTTACGGTGTGGTGTAGTTGATGTAGATACAGTTCTGTCATGTTGTTACAGTGTGGTAATGTAGTTGGTGTAGTTGCAATGTGGTAATGTAGTTAATGTAGTTATAGTGTGGTAATGCAGTTGATTTAGTTACAGTGCTGTTATGTAGTTACGAATTATTATTTAATGCAGTTGATTTAATTTACGTGCTGTTATATGGTTACGGTGTGGTAATGCAGTTGATGTAATTTACAATGTGTTAATGTAGTTGAGTTTACTTACAGTGTGTGTGTAGTTAATGTAGTTATGTGTGGTAATGGGTTGATGTGGTTACAGTACTTGCTGTGTAGTTACAGTGTAGTAATGTGGTTGATTTAGTTACGGTGTGTTATGTGTGGTTACGGTGTGGTAATGCAGTTGATGTAGTTACAATGTGGTAATGTAGTTGGTTACTTTGATTATTGGTGTGTAGTTGATTTAGTTACAGTGTGGTAATGTGGTTGATGTTTTACTGCTGTTATGTGAACGTTATTGGTAATGTAGTAGATGTAGTTACAGTGTGGTAATGTAGTTGATTTAGTTACAGTGCTGTTATGTAGTTACAGTGCTGTTATGTGGTTATAGTCTGGTAATGTGGTTGATTTAGTTACAGTGCTGTTATGTAGTAACAATGTGGTAATGTAGTTGATTTAGTTACAGTGCTGTGGTAATGTAGTTGATGTAGTTACAGTGTGGTGTGTAGTTGATTTAGTTACAGTGCTGTTATGTAGTTACAGTGCTGTTATGTGAACCCTGATCTGGTAATGTGGTTGATTTAGTTACAGTGCTGTTATGTAGTAACAATGTGGTAATGTAGTTGATTTAGTTACAGTGTGGTAATGTAGTTGATTTAGTTACAGTGCGGTAATGTAGTTGATGTAGTTACAGTGTGGTAATGTAGTTGATTTAGTTACAGTGCTGTTATGTAGTTTACAGTGCTGTGTGTGGTTGATTTAGTTGGTACTGTTGTGTAGTAACAATGTGGTAATGTAGTTGATTTAGTTACAGTGTGGTAATGTATTTGATTTAGTTACAGTGCGGTAATGTAGTTGATTTAGTTACAGTGTGGTAATGTAGTTGATTTAGTTACAGTGTGGTAATGTAGTTGATTTGAATTTAGTCACGGTAATGTGGTTGATGTAGTTACAATGTGGTAATGTAGTTGATTTGGTTACGGTGCGGTAATGTGGTTTATGTAGTTAAGTGGTGATGTAGTTGATTTAGTTACAGTGTGTTAATGTAGTTCAGTTAGTTACAGTGTGGTGATGTAGTTGATTTAGTTACAGTGTGTTAATGTCGTTCAGTTAGTTACAGTGTGGTGATGTAGTTGATTTAGTTACAGTGTGGTGATGTAGTTGATTTGGTTACGGTGTGATGTAGTTGGGATTTGGTTACAGTGTGGTAATGTGGTTGAGTTTTAGTTACGGTGTGGTGATGTAGTTGATTTAGTTACAGTGTGGTAATGTGGTTGATTTAGTTACAGTGTGGTGATGTAGTTGATTTAGTTACAGTGTGTTAATGTGTTGATTTAGTTACAGTGTGGTGATGTAGTTGATTTAGTTACAGTGTGGTAATGTAGTTGATTTAGTTACAGTGTGGTGATGTAGTTGATTTAGTTACGGCGTGGTAATGTGTTGATTTAGTTACAGTGTGGTGATGTGGTTGATTTAGTTGCAGTGTGGTGATGTAGTTGAAGTTTGGTTACAGGCGTGGTGATGTGTTGATTTGGTTACAGTGTGGTGATGTAGTTGATTTGGTTACGAGTGTGGTGATGTAGTTGATTTAAGTTACAATTATTGGTGATGGTGATTTGGTTACGGTGTGTTAGTAGTGGTTGATTTGGTTACGGTGTGGTGATGTAGTTGATTTGGTTACGGTGTGTTAATGTAGTTCAGTTAGTTACGGTGTGGTGATGTGGTTAGTTTAGTTACAGTGTGGTGATGTAGTTGATTTAGTTACAGTGTGGTGATGTTTTGATTTCTGTGATCAGCAATCAATCAAACATCTTTCCATGAAATACAGTTTTTACAGTTTTAAACGACACCGTTACATTTTGCTGGTGGTTTTGGTGTGGTGATCTGCCACTGATCTACCATGGCATGTGGGGGACCGGGGTTTAATTCACAGTCTGTTTGACTGTGGGTGACTGAACTACACCAGTAAGAGTCCTTGGAGAATCCTACCACACACACACACACACACACACACACACACAGATTCAGTACTGTGAACACACATATTCACTCCGAACCAATTCTCTCTCCCCCCACAGTGATTACATCATAAAGGAGAAGTCTGTTCTTCTGCAGAAAAAAGAGAATGAGGGCTTCGGTTTCGTGCTCCGTGGAGCTAAAGGTGACACACACACACACACACACACACACACACTTGACTTTTACTCCCCCTTTCCTAAAATTACTGGGATGTCCACACCCTGCCCTGCATTTCAGATCAGCTGTTCTTCCCTGATATTAGGATCTAAGCGTGTTCTGCTGGTTACGACCCGTTGGGTTTGGAGACAGACCTTCCAGTCTGTAGATGAGCGAAAGTGCTGCATCGAGCCAGCGAGCCACTGACATCACCAAACTGCTGCATTCTGCTTCTGTGATCCTTTCCAGCATCCACTTTAAGACCCTGTTTGTTTGGAGGAGTGCCCCCCTCGGTCTGCTCATCAGGGGATGGTGTTCGTGCTCAGCTGGGTTAGGGCCTGGTGGACTGGAGACTCATCCACGCCCCCTGATAAAGACCTCTGCTGTGTGGAGAGGGAGTGTTGGCTTGGTTTCTGTAGACTTCTGAATTCATTTTACTGCTCCATCAGGAGTTACATCAGTTCAGATCAATGAGCTCCTTCCAGAAGCAGCCATGCAGCACCATGACATTACCTTCACCGTGCTTCACTGATGAGACTGTATGTTCTGTATCATGAGCAGCTGTTTTCTTTCTCCACACATCATCGCTGGTCCGGAAGTAATCTCATCTCTCTCTCTCTGTTTCTCTCTCTCTCTGTCTCTCTCTCTCTCTCTCTCTGTCTCTCTCTCTCTCTGTGTCTCTCTCTTTCTGTTTCTCTCTCTCTCTCTCTCTCTCTCTCCTCTCTCTCTCTGTGTGTCTCTCTCTCTCTGTCTCTCTCTCTCTCTCTGTCTCTCTGTGTCTCTCTCTCTCTCTGTGTCTCTCTCTCTCTGTCTCTCTCTGTTTCCTCCTCTCTCTCTCTCTCTCTGTGTGTCTCTCTCTGTCTCTCTCTCTCTGTGTCTCTCTCTGTCTCTCTCTCTCTCTCTCTGTGTCTCTCTCTCTCTCTCTCTCTCTCTCTCTCTCTCTCTCTGTGTCTCTCTCTCTGTCTCTCTCTCTCTCTCTCTGTCTCTCTCTCTCTCTCTCTCTCTCTCTCTCTCTCTCTCTCTCTCTCTAGCTCAGACTCCTATTGAAGAGTTCACTCCGACTCCTGCTTTTCCTGCTCTGCAGTATCTGGAGTCTGTTGATGAAGGGGGCGTGGCCTGGAGGGCGGGTCTGCGCATGGGGGACTTTCTGATTGAGGTGAGTGGTGCACTGCATGCTCATATCTGATCTCTCTCTGATCAGGGTTCAGTAGATTAGACTCTGATCAGGCTTCAGTAGATTGGACTCTGATCAGGGTTCAGTAGATTAGACTCTGATCTCTCTGATCAGGGTTCAGTAGATTAGACTTTGATCTCTCTGATCAGGGTTCAGTAGATTAGACTTTGATCTCTCTGATCAGGGTTCAGTAGATTAGACTTTGATCTCTCTCTGATCAGGGTTCAGTAGATTAGACTCTGATCTCTGTCTGATCAGGGTTCAGTAGATTAGACTCTGATCAGGGTTCAGTAGATTAGACTCTGATCAGGGTTCAGTAGATTAGACTTTGATCTCTCTCTGATCAGGGTTCAGTAGATTAGACTCTGATCAGGGTTCAGTAGATTAGACTTTGATCTCTCTCTGATCAGGGTTCAGTAGATTAGACTCTGATCTCTGTCTGATCAGGGGTTCAGTAGATTGAACTTTGATCTCTCTCTGATCAGGGGTTCAGTAGATTAGACTCTGATCGGGTTCAGTAGATTAGACTTTGATCTCTCTCTGATCAGGGTTCAGTAGATTAGACTCTGATCAGGGTTCAGTAGATTAGACTCTGATCTCTGTCTGATCAGGGTTCAGTAGATTAGACTTTGATCTCTCTCTGATCAGGGTTCAGTAGATTAGACTCTGATCGGGGTTCAGTAGATTGAACTTTGATCTCTCTGATCGGGGTTCGGTAGATTAGACTCTGATCTCTGTCTGATCAGGGTTCAGTAGATGAACTTTGATCTCTCTGATCAGGGGTTCAGTAGATTATAGACTCTGATCAGGGGTTCGGTAAGATTAGACTCTGATCAGGGGGTTCAGTAGATTAGACTTTGATCTCTCTCTGATCGGGGTTCAGTAGATTGGAGCTCTGATCAGGGGTTCAGTAGATTAGACTCTGATCTCCTGTCTGATCAGGGTTCGGCAGGAATTGTTTGATCTCTCTCTGATCAGGGGTTCAATAGATTAGTCTGATCAGGGTTCAGTAGATTAGACTCTGATCTCTGTCTGATCAGGGTTCAGTAGATTAGACTCTGATCAGGGTTCAGTAGATTAGACTCTGTTCTCTCTTATCAGGGTTCAGAAGATTCTGCAGATTAATGCTGTATCATTTTTTCCCCTGACTCCTCCCCCTTTTCCCATGATTGGAAGTGTCACTCACATCATCAGAGATTAACCAATCATAGCCTTACCATTTGAACCCGGCTTATTTATAATCAAATGAAATTCAGTAAAATAGCTTTAATCCTTTAAACCTTAAAATCAGGTTCTTTAATCAGAATGGACCAGTATGGGACAGTATGGGACACATTGATGTATCTCAGAGTTTTGCTTCATATGTCTGCCTGTGATGCCATGGCCATACGTCCCCTAGAGCATGACTGTCAACTGTCCTCTGTCCCTCTGGCTGGTGGGTGGGATTAGAACTCCTTTTTAGAAAATTTTTGTAAAGATAGAACCTGAACCCAGTGGAACATCGGGTGGATTTCTTGTGGTTTTGGACGTCTCACTGAAAGTGTTTCTTCACGTCTTCTGTGTTCTTCTCCCTCAGTTTCACACTTCCTTTGGAACGCTGGGGCTGATACTGGGTTAACCGAGCTCAGAGCAGCACGTCAGACTGAAGTGCGTTTTCACTCTGCATAGATAATCCCTCTGGAGTGTCGACCAAACATAGAGCTGCATGTTCAGATTCACGCCACTCAGCCTCTGAAGGCTTTGGTTCGGGTTCGCTTCAGTCGGTTTGAGTCAGAAGCTGATCTGCAGAGTGTCGGAGGTTGCAAAGATGTTGCATGGTGTTTGCAGGGTCATTGCTAGGGGGTTGCTAAGTGGTTGATATGGTATCACAAATGGTTGCTATGGTGTTGCTAACCAATTGCTAAGAGGTTTCTATGGTGTATCTAAGTAGTTGCTATAGTATCCCAGGCCAATGTTGTTGCTAAGTGGTTGCTATGGTGTCAGACAGTTGCCAGGATGTTGCTATGGTGGTTACTAAGGTGAGTACTTCTGAAAATGTTCAGAAACATTTGGTGAGATGATGGAATGCAGATCTAAATGGCTAACAGAACTGAGTTCACACACTTTTGGGCCAAATGCTGGTTGTCCTGAAGCTCCTCCATGCAGACAGGACTGCAGAACGTTCTCTCAGCTGGGGTGTGGGAGAGGGACCATCACTGAGACCTTTCTGAACATTCCAACATTCATTCTGATGGGAGAAATGCTCAATCATTGGTTAAAAAAGAGTGAAATCGGCACGCTCTGAATGTAATGTCAGAGAAATTACGCTGTGATTTTGGTGTTTTCAGGACATCCGAGGCTCCTCAGATGTGTCTTCGTTTGAGATGCAAATATTAACAGAACTTAAATATTTGTTAATGATTTTTGTTTTGATCAACGATTTACTTGCATCTGAAATTACAAACACTATATCTCAGAAATCCTGTTATGAAATGTATCATCAAGAATGAATAATGAGTGAAATTTTATTATTTTTTTAATGGTCCAACAAAAACAACAACCTCAATGTCTCGTAATGTTTTTTATTGTTTTTATTATTTATGTATCAGTATTTTCCCTTCTCAGGACTTTTATTCTGAAATGTGAACACTGTGTGAGCAAAGAAAGAGAGCAAACAGCCCCTCCCTTCTCACTTTCCTCTATAACCCAATATCTGGGTCAGTGATGTCATCAGCCCCGCCCCCTCTTTCTGATCAATCAGAGTCTGTATGCAGGTTGATCATCAGCCCCGCCCCCTCTCTCTGATCAGTCAGAGTCTGTATGTAGGTTGATCATCAGCCCCGCCCCCTCTCTCTGATCAGTCAGAGTCTGTATGCAAGTTGAGTATGTATTTAAGGTGGAAT
>JAVGWO010000130.1:0-16020 GCA_034509495.1 Acestrorhynchus altus | reverse complement strand
GAGCACAAGCAGTAACAGTGAGGTATGTAGCCTGAACAGCCTGTAAAAATGGGCCAAAACCTGTAGAATTGATATCTAGTTTGGTTGTATAATAATATATAGCAGATTTGACCACCATGTTCTTCAATAAGACATGCAGTCATGAAACCATCAAGCTAATTTACATATAATGTGAATGGCAGTTTGAGTTGGACAAATCCTAGTGCAGATGTGGAAGTAAGAGCAGCTTTAAGACCCTTAAATGCATCATCAGCTGTATCTGAGAGCTGATCACTGTCTGTGTCTTTGGGAGATCCCTTTAGCAAATCATACAATGTCTGAGCTGCGTCACTGTAATCCTCAATCCATGAACGACAGTAATTACACAGACCCATGAATGATCTGAGGTCCTTGTTGTTGGAACTGGAAGTGACTGTATGTCAGCTGCACGATCAGGGAGGATGGATATCTGCCCTTCGATCACTAACTGACCCAAGTTCTGAACCGAGGGGGAAGCTAATTGTCCTTTTGCCAGACTTGCTTTATGCCCATGTGAGCTTAGGTGTGTTAGCAATGCTAGTAACTCAGTAGTGTGCATTTCCATATCAGGTGATAACATCAAGAAAACATCAAAGTTTATTATTATTAAATTATTAATGGGTTCAGGCAAAACGGATGTCAAAACATACCAATAGAAGTAAGAGCAGTAAGAGTAAAAACAAACGAGAGTCCAAAATCAGAGCATCCAAACAACAGGGCAATGCAAAATCAGGGTCAAAACACAGAATAAGTTTAGTTTTTTTTTTCTGTGAGACAATCTGACAGAGAATAGGTACACAGAGTATCGCTACAAGAGACAAAACTTGGCAAAGAGTGAAGAAAGGACAGGGCAGGCACAGGATACAGGAAATGGATTAGTAATCAGAGACTGGGACTGGGAAGGAGCTCACATGATCGGCAGAGGCATTTTCAGCAAGGGCATTGTGGGAAATGAAGTCTGTGTTGTCTGGAGATACGATGAGAGAGGTGACACTATCAGGATGCAGAGAAAAGACCAAACACTAGCTGGATATCTAGGATCTGCTACCAGTGCTGTGATGCAATCGATATACATATTATAGCAACTGAATAATCTACTCTAAGACCACAGAACTGACAGTTTATTCACTTGTCAATTGGAGAGAACATAATTCACTATAGCTTCCTAATAATATATAATTTCATTCTCTGTAAACTCACGGATGATTAGGACAAACTCACTCTTGTTGCTTCCTTTTAAAGTGGATGCTGCTAAGTAGCAGGTCAGGCTTTCATATATCTGATGTGTACAGGCTCAATATCCAGCAGACTACACTATCCCTTATCTTTAGACCAGAGAGGACAATTAAGTCCTGGAGTTGCAAGGACAGAGATTTTGGGCTTTTCTCCTTTAAAATTGATTTGTATGTGTGATTGAGAAATATCATCAAATATCATCTTCACTCCTTTTTTACTTCTTTTGCTTTACTTATACTGGTGCAATCTCCAGTACTGTGAGATCTACCACAGAACTGCTACTATCACTATCACTTGAAGAAGACTTCAGTCTAACCCTCAAACTGTTTTAGGAAGTGGTAAAGTTTTACTTTAGTTCGCTTGGAAAAAATTCTCCCTGCTCCTCAAAACATCTCAACTTTCACCTGAAGGGCTGCTTAGAGAATTTTGTTGTTTTCCTCAGAGTTTTTTAGCTTTAAGCAAACATTTCCATGGTACTGAGAACATTCTTGTTGTAATCTGGCAATGTGTTAACATTGTTCACACATTAGCCTTTTGCAAAGGCTGTAAACATCAATCCTGGAGTTCAGTCTGACTCATGCTAGATGATGTATTTTGGCTGAGAGTTTTGGTTTCTTTTTCAGACATAGCTGATCTAACACTTGCTATATTTATATGTAATGATTTTCCTAATTCGATTGAATTCATTCTGAGTTGAATTCAGACCTTAAAAGCTTACATACACAATTCTATTCAACTCATTTAAAGAAAAATTCATATACCACCACTATGAACGAGCTGGAACAAGCTGATTTTACAGCAGGGTATCAACTACATTAAGTTATGTTCTATATTCGCTTTATTTCATATTTGCAAAAGATTCTAAAAACAAATTTTTCTACTTTGTCATTATGGGTTATTGTGTGTAGTGAGTTTGCAAACTTTAATAATAAAATTTACAATACAGAGGAGAAGCCATTAGTACATCCTTATTCACACCAGGCTCAGAAGGTCTTTTCCATCACCAAATAATACCATGTCAATTTAGTGCTATTAAAGAAGAAATGTTCATCAATACAGTAAGTCATCTCAAATCTTCAACCTGCAGCCTCAACACATTGCCAACTATGTTTTTCAAGATTGTTCCTACATAATATCAGCAGACATACCCTCAGATTGTAAATCTCTGATGTCAGGACTTTTCCTGAACACATTGAAATCTGCAGTTGTGAAGCCTCTCTTGAAAAAGAAAAATCTAGATACAATCCTTTTAAATAACTACACCCATATTTAATTGGGAAATCTTATAGAAAATAGTCTTCAAACAACAGGCTGTCAGTCCATACACAACTTTATCAACAATTTTCAGTCAGGATTCCAAACAAATCATAGTTATAAATAACTTTCATTTAAATACAGAACATAGAAAACTGTTCTACTACTGCTAGATCTCAGTCCTGCATTTGATACTGTTGACCACAGAATTCTCATAAATAGACTTGAGAACTAGTTTGACCTCAGGAACCGGTCCCACAATGGTTCAGTTCATACCTGCAAAGAAGGAATTATTTTGTTGAAACAGAAAATACTGACTCTGAATTTGTTCCAGTGAATTCTTGGGCCAGTCTTATTCAGTGTATATATGCTTTCCTCTTGGTGAAATCCTGTTATGACTATAAGGAAGCTTCAGCGATTGAGAATTCAGCTGCCAGGGTTCTCACCAGGAGTAAATAAAGGGAATATATCACTTCCATTCTTAAATCCCTACATGGTTTAACAGTTTGTTACAGAATTGTACTCGGGTTCATGAATGTCCAAAGGCTTAGGACCAGCATGTATATCTGATATGATGCCTCAATAGGAGCTGAGCAGAAGTCTCAGATCATTATGAACGAGTCAGTTTGTCCTGTCTAAGGTAGGAGTTTAGCTACTATGCTGCAGTTTAATGGAATCAGTTAATAGAGAGCCCCAACACTGAACACCTTTAAATCTAGGCTGAAAGCACTTTCATTTATCATTTTTATTATTTATATTTTTTATTTATATATTTTTTTTTATATTATTTATATTACTCTGATTCCTCACAATCAAAACCTATACAGCTTCAGCTGCCAGGCTCACCATGAGTAAAATAACATAGAACATATCACTTCCATTCTAACCGCATTTCTTGGTTACCAGTCTGTTAAAGAAGAGATTTTAAGCAAAATCAGCCATTAGCCAATAAATGTCTCAGAGGCTCATGACCAGCATGTCTGTCTGATACACTTTAAGCAACATATAATTAGGAACATCAGTTAGTCCTGCCTAAGCTAAAGACTAAACATGGAGGAGCAGCATTTAGTTACTATGGTGCAGTTAAATAGAATCAGTTGACAGAGAGCATTAGAAAAGCCCCAACACTGGACATTAATATTTCTAGAATTTCAGGCTGAAAACATTCCCCATTGATCAGGTTGCCCGTGCGTAAGTACTGTAAACCCCACCTTTTCATTTTTTATTATTTACAGCATCAATAATAGGTTCGCATTTTATGACAAAAATAACAGCGTTCCTCCTTCAGCAAAACTCTTAATAATAATAACTTCATGGAAGGTGAGAGTGAAACCTGGTCAGGTAGAAGCTATCTTCATGAACGTCCATTAAAACAGTCTAGGACAGGGAACATTCTCTGAGAATAATGTCCAAATGGACATAATGTCCAAATGAATAATGGACAAAATTTCATCCACAATTGTCAATTGTTCAGGATGCAAAGAAAAACCCACAAATATCATCAGCTGAAATACAGGACTCTCTGAAAACTAGCAGTGTGGCTGTTTCAACATGCACAATAAGGAGCCACTTGAAGAAAAATGGGCTGCATGATTGAGTCATTAGAGGAAAGCCATTACTGTGTGAGCTACAAAGGCACAAGAAACTTGGTCAGTTTGAAGGAATCTGGTCAAGTTGAAGGAAAAGATGAATGCAATTCACATTATCAAAGGCAAATACTTTGAAAGCAATTTGCACTAATCAGCCCGGAAGCTGTGCATGGGACATACTTGGATGTTCCAACATGACAACAATACCAAACACAAGGCCAAGTCAACCTGTCATTGGTTACATCAGAAGAAAGTGAAGGTTCTGGAGTGGCCATCTCAGTCTACTGACCTCAATATCATTGAGCCACTTTGAGGAGATGTCAAATATACAGTTTATGCAATATAAATCAAGAATTTACAGGAACTGGAGTTTTTTGCTAAGAAGAATAAGCAGCTTTACCATCTGGAGAAAATAAAGAGCTTGATCCACAAAGTCACCACAAAAGCAATAAGGATATATACAATATTTAAAACTTTTTGAGCAGGGTAATCGATGTTTTTGCACTATGATTTAAAAAGAGAAATCAATAATGGTTTCACCCATCCAATTAACCAAGAGTGAAAATAAAGGTTTTCTATTATCATTCTGCCAGGGTACGTAAACTTTTGAGCACAACTGTATTTTCATGATGATCATATTTACTAATTGCAGAGGTGACAGAAATGTTGTCACAGTTTTATTGGTAAATAGTTGCTCTTGTCCCAACTCCATTTTCTTTCTCTACTTCTTTCTAGAGACAGAAGTAGAAGCTGTCACCATCACTGCAGTCGCCTTCATCCCGCCAAAGGAAGTTTTCACTAGTCTCCTGATTTGATGTGTTAACACTCTAAGTTGCTCATAGCCAAAAGCAGTCAGCTTTGTTAGTGCAATATTTACGTTTCTGAGTGGTTGCTGTGGCAAATTGTCCCTGAACCCTTTTAGCTAAACTATAAAAATCATGTATTATCATAACTACCACCTGATGAGTTATAAAACCCTCTATCCAAACATTTTGAAATGGAACAAATTTAAACTGTTTCTAAATGAGTGCATGTGTTGAACCCCTGACAATGGCAGAGAATAAATGAGAGACTTGACCACATTTGTTCTCTCCTGTTCTGTATTACAGATAATTTTCATAACAAAGAAACAATTCAAACATCAACAACTGCTTAATATTACAGATATATACTAAACTTTCTTGTACAGTATGGGACATTATTTCACAGATACTTTTTATAATATCAAAAGAGATATTTACACATGTAGTTACCCACATATCTTGCTTAAACATACACCACTATACAGATCCAGAGATTAAGATAGTGCTAAGCTATATGCTCTGTAGTAACAGTAGTGTTTTAGTATGTTTATATTGCTTATACTTTCATAAAAACAGATTAATATTGTTTCTAACCACTTACATTTATTTGTTCTTGGCAAAAACATTTTTAATACACTGTTTACCTGACAATGGGAGATAATAAATGAGAGACTCAACCACGTTTGTTCTCTCCTGTGCTGTATTACAGATAATGAGAAAACCCGAGAGCTCCCTCTAAGATCGTGCTAGTTCTCACCAAAGGAGTGACTTCCAGGGCCTCCTACCGTCCACTAAAAAGCACCCGCCAATCTTTTGACCTCTAAACTAACTAAATCCCTTTAGAACCTCATAGAAATAAAATCACGATTCTCACTCTTCCTCAAATTACTTTTTATACTAATCATCTCTGTTGTATAAATGAACTCATTTGTAGTCTTCTGTTCTTCCTGTACAATGCATGCCTTTTTAATATATTTAACCTAAATGAGCTAAACCGAATACACAGGAACCCCTGTATTTAACCTTTTTTCTTTTTTATACCCACAACTGGAACTCATTTAACCCCTTTTGACTCATTGTATACTATCATACATACCACACATGTATATTCCCCTTGATCTACCCGTGTAATATTATACTATGAGTGAACAATCTTTGAACCACCTCATGTCATTATATAAAAAATACTTCCTCTGATCACGAGGCACAGTATCAACTTCAGGTCCTGCTAACAGCACAACTATTTGTTCACTTAGGAGGATTATTATCCCCACATTAAATCTTCCACAGGAAGGGAGCATCCTTCCCACTTCAGCATGCTTGTTGATGTAGAGAGAGAGCGATTCAAGTCAGAGACTGAAGTAATCACACAAAACATTTTGGTTGCCAGAGCCTCAAGAAGTCCATTCACCACACAGTGTGAGTTCTGAGGATCATGCTTATACACCTAGTTTAATACAGAGGGTCGCATTACCCCCACCCAGCACTGTAGTCTCAGCAGTTTACACACATTCCTCTAATCCAATAAGAACCGGTTTCCCCTCTTTATTTGATTCCAGTGTCTTACTCAATTATATGGTCTTGTTCTTCAGTTTCCAGTTTCTGCCAGAGACATAATTTACACTTCTCTGTGTGGAGGCAGGGTATCTTCCTGTTATTTACATACATCTATAAATTTAAAGTCACTTCTCCTGTTTTTCCTCAAAATATTTAATGCTTTTACATTTGGATTAACAATACTACATAGTTTTAATACATAACTAAAAGTCTAAAAAAAGTAACAATACCAACATTAAAAAAAACTAGGTAATACAAAAATAACCAAATACAACTTGAATATTTGAAATTACTCAACAAGATCAATCAATCAATCAATCAATCAATCAATCAATCAATCAATCAATCAATCAATCAATCAATCAAGCGTTCAATGAAATAAAAAATATTTGTATAGTACTTTTTGCAAAACTGGTGTCACAGAGCAGCTTTACAGAAATCAAAAATAAAAAGGTGAACAACACATGAACAAAGGATAAGACATAAACCCCCTGGTGAGCACTTCAGAGGGTGACAGTGGCAAGAAAAAAACTCCTTCAGAGCTGGAGGAACCAGACTCACAATGTGGGACTCATCCTCCTCTGGTCAACTACTTATACATACAACATGTCTGTTGTAATAATGTACTGAAGTAGTGTTTATTTAATGGTGGACATAATAGTAACAGTAGCTACTATTTAGGGTCTGTGTAAATTCTACAGATGGTGATGGCAGGTGGAAACTATCCAGGTCTAGCTGGGCGTGGACAGCTACAGAAGTGGTAATAAGGAGCTAGGTCCTTCTCAGACGGGGTAGAGGAGCTAAGGCTAGCATTCATCAGCCCAGGCTGATGGGTCATTATTGACTCAGAAAAGGTAAAGAGATGTAATTAGTTTGATGTTCAGTTTATGGAGAACAGAGAATGTAAACATTACCAGAGTGTGGCGAGTGACTCCAGCAGATCTGACTATAACAGCCTAACTAAGGAGAAAACCAGAAGGTAACATAAACATGGGAGCATCCTGAAACATTGGCGACCAACCACTCCACTGTCACAAACCTGAATGATCATGTGTACGAGTAAGATTGCAGCACCAACATCCCAGTTTACCATAAATTCCTATGTCCATGAACCCTGAGTCGTAATCACGCTTGAGACATTAAATAAAAAATGCTACACTGAACAAGCTATAATAATTTCAGCCTAGACTTGAAGATTGAGACTGTGTCTGAGTCCCAAATATCTGAAGGTTATTCCAGAGCTGGGAGGTTTTTGTAGAGAAAAGGCTCTTTCCCTGCTGAAGCCTTCTGGAATTCTAGGAACTAGTAGGAATCAATCAGTCAATCAAGTTTTTACAACAAGGAGTTTTCACAAAGCAGCTTTTCTGTAATCCGGGTCCAAGCCTCAAATGACAAACCAGCAACAAGAGTGGCAAGGAAAAACTCCCTTGGGCTACAAGGAAGAAAGTTTGAGAGGAACCAAGGCTCAAGAGAGGAACCAAGGCTCAAGAGAAGAACCCATCTTCCTCTGGTCGATACTGGAAAGCAAAGACAAAGGCGCATTCATGGGAAAAAAAGATGCATAATAGAAAATAAATGAAATAGAGAGGAAATGAATTTTTTTCTTGCATTATCTGTGATATAAGTGTGAATGGGATAATGAGTTAAATTATGGTGGAAATTTGAGTTGGATGTGCAAGTTAGTGTTGGTACTGAACCATGGTTACATAGTCTAAATGGATGGTTTCAGAAGTGTATAAGCAGAGAGGTGGACCAGTATCAGCCAGGCATCCAGGGCAGCTCGGGACATGGGGGAGAGAGGGAGAAAAATTAGTGGCCACTTAGTGTTGTTAACAAAAGCCTGCATAAATAGAAAGGTTTTTAATTGTGATTTGAAGACAGAGAATGTGGCCTGAGTCCCTAAACAGTAGAACGGTTAAGTTATTCCAGTGTTGGGGGCTTTATGTTAGTTGCCTGTCTCTCAACAGTGTTCTTTTTAAAACTCCTAGATTTACTAGACTGCATCTTGAGAATGCAGTCTACGTGACAGGTTGCAGGCATTAAAAGGTCTTTTATATAATGTGAGTATGTAAACCATTTAGCTTAATTCTTGTATGTTAGGAGCAATATTTTATAGCGTCAATTTGGGGTTTAATGTAGCCAATGGAGGATGAGAGAACAGGACCATTATGATCAATTCCAAGTTCTGGTAAGAAACCCTGCAGCAGCTGCTATACTAATTGAGCTTCTGTAATGATTTCTGAACTACTAGCCAGAAGGGAATTGCCACATCCAATCTGGATGTGATGAACGCATGCACCAGTATCTCAGCATTTTTATGTGAGAGTGCTTTATGCAGTTTGGTAATATTGTGCTGGTGGAAGAATCCAGTTTTTACTACATTAATAATGTTCATGTTAAATGAGTGGTCCCTGTGCTAAAAACTATAGGGTTAATGGGTTTATTAGGCTCTAGTATTAAGATCTCTGTTTTATCAGAGTTTAGTAAGAGGAGGTTTTGTGTCGTCCAGGTTTTCATTTTTTAACACAGTTTGTTTTCCTACTGAGTTAATGATCCTCATTTAGTTTAGCTTATATGTAAAGCTGGGTGTCATCAGCAGAGCAGTGAAAGTCAATATCATGCTTTCGGATGACTTTACCAGCGGCAGCAAGTAGAGGGAGAAGAGTAATGGACCTAGGACAGACCTCTGTGGATCACCATATTTCACTATGGTGTGATAGGAGTGATTATTATTGATGTTTACGCACTGAAGGTGGTCAGTCAGGTATAATTGAAACCAGTTTAGGGCTGATCCTTTAATTCCTAAGTGATTTTCAAGTCTAGCTAAAAAAATAAAATGGTTTATAGTGTCAAACACGGCACTGAGATCCAATAATAATAAAATAGCATTATAATTTCTATCACAGGAGAGTAGCAGGTCATTTGTTACTTTTAATAGGGCTGTTCCAACCTTATTAAAGGTTAAGACTTGGCTTTTTCAAAAATGGGTTTCTAATCATGTATTTAAGAGTTTTGGGAATTTTTATTTTTTTCCTATTTTGATGTTAAAGAATGTCATGCAAAAATCACTACAGGAGATATCAGGTGGAAATGATTGAGTATGTAAAGTTTTGGCTGTTAAGTCATCTCTTGAGAAGGTATTAAACAGGTATGTAGGGGTTGTCTTTATTTTATCTATTAGAGATGCAATATAGGATGAGTTTGCTTTTAACTAGGCACATGTTTATAATCTAAAGATCAAGTTTCTAAGCATTCTTCTCATTTTCCTTTGTTTGCCTTACTTTATGTTAATATCTGCACATGCATTCTGGTTTCCAGAGTATGGCTAATTTTTTTCCTCTTAATTTGTTAGGTTCTGATTGTTATACTACAGATTGAAGCGGAGTACTGAATTTAGAGTATCTATTGTATATTTAAGGTCGTTTTGGTTAGAGGGGACAGAGACAGTGGAAGCCAGGGAGTGTATTATCGAATTCTGCTTACCTTTCAGGTTGTTATGTAGCATCTGCTAATGAAATGAGGTGGTTGGTATATGTGGCACAAGTCGAGTAATTAGGTAGTGATCAGAAATAGAACAGTTCTGTGAAATACAGGTCACCCAGTGTTAAAGCTAAATCTAAGGTATGGTTGAATCGGTGAGTAGGTCAGATGATAATTTGTTTAAGCCTAAGCATCTAAAATAGAGTGAAAGGCCATTGTAAGGGATTCCTGGTCTTTTTTCAAAGTGAATGCTAGTCTTCAACAATCAGAGCTTTGTCTTTTAAAAAGGCTACTGGGTTAGAAAGTCTGGAAACTCAGTGAGAAAGGGTCTGTATATGGACCAGAGGATGGGTGATAGTACAAGTTGAAAAACATATGCTGCTTTTTTTGAAAAGAGCTGGGTGATATACTTTAAGTTAAGTAATTTCAAAGGATTTTTGCTTTCATATCTTGAGCTAAAATGTTATAACTAAAGTTATACCTAGATTGTGGATACACCACTCAATGACCAGACCTGCTTTGGGTGACTGTAGTGACTGAAAGAGGGAGGACAGGATTCATTCAGAGCTATATATTCATTGGGTTTAGCCCAGGTTTCAGAGACACAGGGCACTAAGATCATTATCAGTGATCATTTCATTCACAATGACTGCTTTTGATGTTAGAGATCGTATATTCAACACATGAGATATATTTTCTGGCATCTTCGATTCAATCCCCACGGGGGACAGACATGTACTCAGTACTGCAGCGTAAGTTTATATTGTTTTTATAGCGGAGTGATTCAGACAGTATTTTCACAGTATCCTTTAAATGTAAACAGTGATGGAGTGAATCACTTAACTGCCCCTTTTCTAACCTATTTACATGACTGGTGTGACTGTATGATGTCAATCCTGGTGTAGAACCTCCTGGATGGAGAGGACAGCAGATCCTAGTCAGCTCAGGTGAAGTCCATTTCTACGGTAGAGGGCCGGACACCCCTGAAAGCTCTCCCAGAGGAAGCCTGCACCCTGTGATCTGGGTGACCAGTTATCGTTCTCAGCTCATGTTGCAAACCTGACTCGGTCATATAGATTTCTCCTTACAACATCAGGAGATTGACCCTTTCTGTCTAGAGAGGCCACTCAGGTGCTTGTTCAATCTCTTGTCATTCCCCAAGACTAGACTACTGTAACTCCCTTGATTGGCTAGCCTTCTTCCATCAGTGATTCATCAGACCACTGCAACTTATCCAGAATGCAGTGGTGCAGCTCGTCTTCAATGTTTCTAAATTCAGTCACGTAACTCCTCTGCTGCATTCCCTTCTCATTGTTCTCAGCGCTTCGTGATCAGATTCAAACCTTGATGCTGACCCACAAAGCCAAAAATGGACCAGCCCCTCCATACATGATGGCAATAGTCAAAACTCGAGCTGTACCAAGAACCCTTATTTGGTAAGGGTTGACCCACCATCCCTCAAAACGCAAGGAAAACATGCATCCAGACTGTTTTCTGTTCTGGGCACCAAATGGTGGAACAAAACTTCCCCTGGGGGTCCCATGCTGTCTTCAAATGCAGACTGAAGTCTCATCTGTTTCAGGAGTATTTAACTCCATAAAGATATTTGTTTCAACAGGATCTAAGTGTGAGGAATCTCTAGATTCTAGCTTTGTCTACTAGCCAAGGATATTTTGAGTGAACAGCACTTTTGTAAGTTGCTCTGGAAAAGGGCGTCAGCTAAATGCCGTAAATGTAAATGTGATGATTGTGATAGCTCAAAATGGGAGACTAAATCTAGCAGGTATTCAGGAGCAGTAAAAAATTTTAGAATCAATATGGAATTTGACTGGAAGCCAGTGGATTGATAATAAAATTGGACTGATATATTGATTTCCAGTTTAGTTCAAAATGTCCTGGCTGTAGCATTTTGAACTAACTGAAGTCTATTTAGGTTCCAACTTAAATATTCTGATGTGTATATTGCAATAATTGAACCTTGATGTGATAAAAGCATAAAAGCATATTGGTTTTCCAGCACTGTGTAAGCATAGGGCATTTCTTAATCGGAAATAATATTATGAAGATGAAAAAAGCTGTTCTTAGTAATATTGCCTATGTGTTGGTTGTAAATGAAAACCCGAATGAATTATGACAAATAAGATTTTTTGCTGCTGAAAAAAAAGCTGAGAATCAGCCGTTTTTAAAATTAAGTTCGATCATTTATTTTGCAATTTTAGGGACCCAAAAGGGTTCATCTTTTTTTCACTATTTAGAAGGGAGGAAGTTACAAAGTTGCTACAAATATCTAAGATTTTACATCTTTCTACAGTCCTCCATTTTCTTTAATCTAGGTTTATCATCAGGTTTGGCTGATATGTATAGTTGAGTATTGTCTGGTAACAGTGGAAATTAATGCCATATCTGTTTATTAGTGATGAGGGGGATATTTTAAACTGTGTGGACACAGTAGTGAAACTGTTCACAGATCCACTACCTGAATTATAATATTTAGTAAATCAGTGTGTTCCAACCTGTTTTCAGGATGATATTTCTCTGGGTGACCCTAATGACTTTCTGGCTTAATGGAGACCATGTCACGAAGCGCTTTCTTGATGTAAATGTGTGTGTGTGTGGTACAGCACAGTAAACACTGTTTATAAGGTCTGTTTCTCTCCCTGCCTTTACTCTGCACACTACTGACAGAAACCCTGCCTTCAAATAAAATCTGATCTCTCACGTATCTTCTAATGGAGGATCCAGTTACTACTACTAAAAGGATTTTGCATTACGAACATTCATGTGTGTAATATTTTCCATACCTCAATCATAAACCATTTCCTGAGTAAATATTTTATTACATTACAGTAACAGTAACACTTTTGCCTTCTTACAGTCGACACTTAACAGGATTCATGGAGAGATCTTTATTCCTATTCATGATCCACTGTCTGTAAAGATTATCCAAGAGTGATTAGTGATTTAAATATTATTACATTATTATCTTATTATTTGTCTTGTTTGTTCTTGATTGCAGAACAATTACAGAAGTTGGGTCCAGATGCTCCTCTTGTTGCTGAAGCTGAGAAGATCTGGCTCGCTCCTGTTCTCTCCAACCCAATATCAGTGCTGAGGGTATGATGGTGGAGTGGCTAAGAACAGATCTGACTGAAAGTGATGGACTGGTGCATTTGTATGAAGAACAGACATACAAACAGAGATTAACAACACATTATTTTAAATCTGCACTGTCACATTTTATAACAACCTGGACATTGAGAGCTCAACTGTGTCTCATTGAATTTGATTCTATTCACTCATGAGTGTGTAAGATGAATGTCAGAGAAGGATAAGCTGAGTTGGTTATTGTGAGAATAATACCCAAAACACATTGATTCATATAATATTTCTTTTTTATTTCAGTACATTTGAAAGTAGTGGGTCCAACTGTTCTCTTGTTGCTGAAGCTGGTGAAGATCTGGTTCTGCCCCTGTTATCTAACCCAGCATCAGTGCTGAGGATATGAGAAAGTGGGAGTGGTTCAGGACTGCATGAGACAGAGATTACTAATTAGTTCACCTGTATGAAGATTATAGAGACAGAAATGATCATCAGATGAATCCTTACAGAGGAGAAAAGTTTTTCCAAAGAAGAACTGAAGAAGGGAAACACTGAAACTTCTTTCATCACTTTCAACCTTCTGATGATGGAGCTTACAAGTGTTTCATTCAGTTTGAGGACTGGAATGATGATGTAACTGTTTATGTTGAAGTTAAAGGTGAGAGAGATCGCCAGTTTCAGTGATCATGTACTTGGATTTATTTACAGAAACAAATGTGTGGAATTACTATTATAGTAGTTATGATCTAAGCAGTGATGAGAGCTTCAGACATTATCTCAACTCTTACACATCAAATGTCTCCAATGACAGTGAGTAAGTTTTCTGTATGCAGGGAAAGCTATAGTATGTTACAGTTTACTGCAAAAGCTATCAAAGCATATTTTATTTATGTAGTTATTTATTTAAACGAGCTTTACACACACACCCATACATTATATATACACAAAGCAGTGTGTGTATGTGTGTGCATGTGTGTGTGTGTGTGTGTGTGTGTGTGTGTGTGTGTGGTAGGTGTGATGTCATGCCCATGACATCTGAACTGATTTCTGTTTCAGGAAAAGGGTTTCATGGTTGGAAGATTGCCATCATCTGCATTTTTGTCTTTGCTGTTATTTCAACAGTGTTTACACTTTACATCTTGAAAGGTACAGTTTTTAAAAATTAATTTTCAGTAAGAATGATTAATTACTTAAAAGAGCATTTTCCAGATTTGGAATTAGTGTGGATGAGCAGGATTGAATGTCTGAGCATGAAGAACTAACACTTAATCCTCATGTGTGATGTGAATGAGTGGTCAATTAGTGTGGTTTATGATTTATTATCTGTCATCCTGAAAAAATGTTTCTAAATAAGCTCTAAATCAGTCTTGAGTTTTCAGTAACTCTGTATCAGCTAAGAAATACATAAATCAAGGTAATCCACTCTGCAAACACAGGATGTGGGTGGATACAATGACTGCAGTTTACATATCAGTTAATGAATATCCATGAAAGACTGATAATCACTGAACAATATCAGGTCTGAAAGTCTCTACTGTCTCTGATTCCCAGATAAACACTCAGAAAGCAGCTCTCTCCTAATCAGTGCTCTGTCATAACTCTACATGCCTCTGCACACAGAAACCACAGAAAGAGCTTGAATCTGAAGAAGTTCAACACATCAGAGGAGGAGTTACAGAAGACTCATCCCAGCTGTCTCAAACTGCAGGAAGGCTCAGTGAGTTTTTATCATAAAGTTTATAATGATAAAATTAATTCTACAGTATGATCTCTACAGTGTGTGAAACGAGTCTGGATGGTCAGAGGAGGAAATGATAAAAAGGAAATGACTTTTCAAAGAACTGTCTCTGTATTTGGGGTTTTATACTGTGACTGATTCATGAAGAGAGATCAATACATACTGTTACACTTCCTGGCTTTCCCTTCTATCCTCCTCTACACTACAAACTGCATTTCCCATAATCCCACTGACACTCACGTCACTTTAACATTCAGGTCCACCTCACTTGAAAACTGAAACCCAGTGTTAGTTTCTTTAGTTATCTGGTTATTATTAAATATTTAATACACAGTTTTACTTTATAAAAGTAATGTTCATGGAATATCATAAATGAAAAATTACCTGCACTTTTGAAACCAGATCTTATACCATTAATTCCAAAACCAAATAAGGATAAATTACATATAGAAAACTGAAAACACTATAAAGTGGTTTGCTTTAATTCTGTTAAAAAGTAAAAAAAAAAAAGAGACTTATTTTTATATATGATTGATTATAATATAATCAAATGTATATTATGTTAAAATAATGTTTTTGAAATTTATAAAGCATTAAATATGATGTAATAATATATAATAAATATATATTTTTGTGTTGGAGATTTTTTTGAAATGCTTTTAAAAGCTTTTTAAAAGGTGTGTAGTACTATGAATTATGAATGATTGGACCCTTTGTTGTAAGGAGCTACTAGGGGGCGGCCTGCTACTAGTTATGGCAAGTAATCTGATCGCAATCAGCTGTGTTGTGTTTATAAGGTGCCCTCACCTCACACTCGGCATCTTCGTTTGGTGTATTCATGCTGAAACTTCGCCGGTAATTTCACCAGAATTTCCCTTTTTTTCCCTTTCACCACCTCCCTCCTTCCAAAAGTGAAGGAGTGCCTACTTCTGCCCCTCCTTTAAAACCAGGAGTCTTTTCTTTATTTCTCTCCTTCATTTTACAAGAGAGCCTTTATTTTCTCTCCTCCAAAAAGGGCAGGAATAGTTTATTTTCTAGGCCCTTCTCATAACGGGGAGGTGTTGCTGTATCCTTTCCTTCCCATTTGAGAAGTAGGTCTGATTTCTCCCTGCTGGGTCACTCAGCCGAGTATCCAGCTATGAAGCGTGATCTCGTGTACAGCGTGTCTGACGTTTAGCAGATTATTTATGTAGTTTATTATTTAGTGGCGAAGCACCGTCACAATCCTTTGGTTTTCGTTTCAGAT
>JAVGWO010000129.1:0-16076 GCA_034509495.1 Acestrorhynchus altus | reverse complement strand
CTTTATTAAAGAACGTCATCATCATCATCATCATCATCATCATCAACATCAATATCAAAATCCACATCACTGAAGAGATCTGATCCCAAAGAGAGGAAGAGAAAGAAAGACATGCATTAAGCCAGGGGGAAAATTGAGAACAAAAAGAAAAAAAAAAAAAAAAGAAAAGAAAGTGTTCCAATGGTTGAGGTTGTTTGATGGGCTTACCTGATTAGAGATTGTTGTCCCGATCAAACCAGCATCCTGCCAGGCATGGTTCAGCACGCGTTGCAGGTTCATCTGTTTCCCATTCCACTGGAACACGTACTCACAACCTTGGCCACCAAAGTGCTCAGCCATGCTGACTAGGGACTTCATCCTGTTGGTCTCAGTGTGAGTCAGGGCATGGGAGGCATTGCCAAATGTCCGATCTGTTTTGTGGCACCCAACCCACAGTACAGTTCCCTTCCCTTCCTCTGTGTCAGAGCCCTGGAGGTCCGCAGCATTCAGATTCTGGAGAACCACAGGCCAATGACCGGAGAGCATCACAAGGTACCCCGAGAGATAACCTTGTAGTAAATGTTACGTCTGTCTTCTAGGACCGGCGTGTAGTGCCCCGATTAACTGGGGTATTTTGCGGCCAGCGATGGTCATGAACCTCCTGAGTTATCATTTCTGCAAGTCAATGGGTAGAGGGAGAGAAAAAAATTAGCCCCTTTTACTGGAGTACTGGGAGGGGGAGGCAGCAGCAGCAACAGCATCAGCAGCAACAGCACCACCAGCAGCAGCAACAGCAGCAGCAACAGCAGCAGCAGCAATTAATTGCATCCTTAATAAAACTGACCAAAGTCAGATACATTGGTAAATGGAGTGGGGGTGTATTTAATGGGGTCTTCCCCAGCATAGGGCATTGCTTGGGGGGACAGAGGTGGGTGGGGAGGCAGCAGCAGCAGCAACAGCAACAGCAGTGGCAGCAACAGCAGCAACAACAATATAGAAAAATACTTGTAACAAATATATATATAAATATACATAAATACATACATAAATTGGTACTAACAATCTAAGCCTGCTGATGTTGTAAAGGAACTTGAAGCTATTAAACATTTTATGCATTTCGGTTTGTGCCATGTGGAGGATGAAGTGCTGAGTGTGCGCTCTTTTCAAGCGCGCATTGTCCAAATCTTTAAGGGATGGGTTGGTGGGCGTAAAGTAGTCCTGAATGTTGGCCAGCACCTTGTTGGCAAGCGACTGCTTAAACCTTACACTGGGCTCGGGACATTTCCCCTTGTGTGTAGTCAAGCTGGTCCATGAGCCCAAGTGAGACGAATCGGACGGTAACGGTGGCGCACTTTCCCAGCTCGTGTTGGGCTCTTTGCTGGGTGTCAGTGCAACTCTCAGCTGAGAGTCTGTGCACAGTCTGCAGGTGCATGTCCAGTCTCTGTAGTCTCTTGTCACATATAGTACACTGCAAATGGCCTTCACATCTCCTGCAAGAATATGCCAGAAGCAGGACCAACTCTTTATGGTTGGTAACGCCATGGATCCCCTTCAGCTGGCCAAGCAGATCCAATAGCTTCTCGTTGCAAATTGGACACTCCATCTGGAGCAAAGAACAGATGAGCGATGGGTTAAAATCAGCACACAGGGATGGGAGAGAGAGAAAGAGTGAGAAAAAGACAGAAAGGGAGAGAGCAAGAAAGAAAAGAAAGAAAGAATATAAAAGTAACGTCACCTACTATGCCGTCTGTTTGTGGTTTAGATTCCAAATTTTAATATGTCGCTCGGGGGCCAAATATAAGGATAGGGCCGCAGGTTTGGTGGCCCTAGCCCTTATGGTTAATGATGAGCTTAGGGTTAGGGTTAGGGAAACTGTAAGGCCCAGTGATTCCAAATTTAAATATGTCGCTCGGGGCCCAAATATAAGAATATAAGGCCTCACGGTTAATGCTAAGCTTGTGATTGAGCTTAGAGTTAGTTCTAGGCTGCCCATCAAGTCCCAGAGTAGCCCCAGCTATCCCCCACAAGTGCCCAGCTACCCCCTGGGTTAAGAGCAGACCCAAAAAGTACACCCCAAATCAACTTATCAGTGTATCCAATTTTGTTGCACTTTCATTTGCACATGCACTCTGCTGCTCCTCCTTAACTTCTAGGACGCCCACCAAGTCCCAGAGTAGCCCCAGCATCCCCAGCTATCCCCTCTATCCACCCAAGTTCCCAGCTACCCCCTGGACTTGGGGCAGACCCATAAAGTAAACCCCAACTCCATTTATCAATGTATCCAATTTTATTGCACTTTCAGTCAATCAATCAATCAAATTTTATTTATATAGCGCTTCTTACAAGAAGTTGTCACAAAGCAGCTTTACATAGATCCATGTCCGAGCCTCAACTGAGCAGCCAGTTGGCAAACAGTGGCAAGGAAAAACTTCCTCAGACTCCCTCAGTTAATGAAAAGCCTGCGTAAAGAGAAAGGTTTTCAGTCATGATTTAAAGATGGAGAGTGTGTCTTAGTCCCGAACAGTAGGAGGAAGGCTGCTCCAGAGCTGGGGGTGCTTTAAAAGAGAAGGTTTGTCCCCCAAAAGTGTTCTTTTTAATCCTAGGGATGGTCAATAGGCCTGCGTCCTGAGAATGCAGTCTATGTGACTGGTTGTAGGATATTGAAAGGTCTTTTAGGTAATGTGGGGTTAAACCATTTAATGACTTATATGTTAGTAGCAATATTTTACAGTCGATTCAGAAATTAATGGGAAGCCAATGGAGGGATGAAAGAACAGGACTAATGTTGTCAAATTTCCAAGTTCCAGTGAGAAGCAGCCTAGAAGCAGCGTTTGTAGTGATTTCCCCTGAACTACCAGCTACAAGGGCATTAAAATAATCTAGTCTAGATGTGATGAATGCATGCATCTGTATCTCTGCATGTTTGCGTGAGAGTGATTTATGCATTTTAATAATATTGCGTAGATGGAAGAATCCTGTCTTTATTATATTACTATTGTGGCTGTTGAATGCAAGGTCAGAGTCAAATATAACCCCAAGGTTTCTTACAGTTGAGCTCGGTGTAATTTAAAAGCCATCTAGGTTGATTGGGTTGAAAGGTTTATTAGGTCCTAGGGCAGTCCCATAAAGTACACCCCAACTCCATTTATCAATGTATCCAATTTTGTTGGATAATTAACAACACTAAAACAGCATTATGGATTCTATCACTTTCATTTGCACATGCACTCTGCTGCTCTTCCCTAACTTCTAGTCTGTTCACCAAGTCCCAGTGTAGCCTCATCATCCCCAGCTATTCCCTGTACCCCCCCCCCCCCCCCAAGTGCCCAGCTACCCCCTAGGTTAAGGGCAATCCCATAAAGTACACCCCCACTCCATTTATCTATACATCCAGTTTTGTTGGAATTTAAATTGGATAGGCACTCTGCTGCTTCTCCCTAACCTCTAGGCTGCCCACCAAGTCTCGGTGTAGCCCCAGCATCCCCAGCTATCCACCCAAGTGCCCAGCTACCCACTGGATTAAGGGGTGGACCCATAAAGTACACCCCAACACCATTTTTCAATGTATCCAATTTTATTGCACTTCTATTTCCCACATGCACTCTGCTGCTCCTCCCTAACTTCTAGGCTGCTCACCAAGTCCCACAGTAGTCCCAGCTATACCCTCTATCCCCCCAAGTGCCCAGCTACACCATGGATTTAGGGCAGACCAATATAGTACACACCAACTACATTTATCAATGTACCTAATTTTGTTGCACTTTCATTTGGACATGCACTCTACTGCTCCTGCTTCACTTCTAAGCTGCCCACCAAGTCCAACTATCCCCTTTATCTACCCAAGTGCCCAGCAACCCCGTGGGTTTAGGGCAGACCCATAAAGTACAACCCAACTCCAATTATCAATGTATCCAATTTTATTGCACTTTCAATCAATCAAATTTTATTTATAAAGCGCTTTTTACAAGAAGTTGTCACAAAGCAGCTTTACATAGATCCAGGTCCGAGCCTCAAACTCCCTCAGACTCGGAGGAAGAAATCTTGAGAGGAACCAAATCTCAAGAGAGGAACCCATCCTCCTCTGGTCGACACCGGAGAACATAAACAACGGTACAATAAATGGGTATAAAAAAAGTAGAAAAGAAATTAAATAAAATAAAGGGAGGGAAGATAAAGATATTTCTGCTTGTAGTAGTAATACTAGTATGAACGAATAATGGCAGTGGAAAAAAAATTAGGTAGTATGCTAGACGGTGTTGGTACTGAAGTCCATGTTGGTTGCGTTGTCTAATCTGGCAGATGGTACTTGGATGAGTAGAGGGTTGCAGAGGGGTGCCGCTCAGGACATGGTGGGGAGAGAGGGAGAAAGATTAGCGCCCCCATAGAGGTGTTAATGAAAAGCCTGCGTAAAGAGAAAGGTTTTCAGTCAGAAGACTCGTCCCCCAAACAGTGTTCTTTTTAATCCTAGGGACGGTCAATTGGCCTGCATCATGAGAATGCAGTCTACGTGACTGGTTGTAGGGTATTGAAAGGTCTTTTAGGTAATGTGGGGCTAATCCATTTAGTGACTTATACGTTAGTAACAATATTTTATAGTCGATTCGGAAATTAATATGGAAGCCAATGGAGGGATGAAAGAACAGAAAAGAAATTTGGTACTGATTTGTACTAATTTTCTCGTAGGGCAGTCCCATAAAGTACACCCCAACTCCATTTATCAATGTATCCAATTACATTGCACATTTGGACATGCACTGTGTGACTCCCTCCCAAAGCACGATCAGACACTTCAGTAAACCCGTGTAAAGAAAACCACTTGTGTGTCCATATGAAACCGTGAAAACTGATAATACACAGTATTAAACATAAAAACAAAAAAGTGCAAATAACATTAAATACCTCGTTGGCTGCATGCCAGGAAAGGAAATCCAAGCTTCTGCCGCACATGTACAAACACAAAGCATCAAAACGGAAGTGACAAAATAAGCATTTCATGTTAACGTTAATGTGACAACAGTAACAATCCCGTCAAATTTAAATTTTAATGTGGGATTTTTAACACTTGCTGACTGTTGCAGGTAAACTTGAACCCTTTAAATTCTTTAGACATCACTTTATTGGCTGACAAAACATTGCGTGTATGAAATTCACAATCAAAATAAGATCGAAAATAAAGATTAAGCATTTTATTCTGCTTCAAGTAAGGTGACTAGTTTGTGTATGGGTCTCTCCAAGTGAACCGTTTTCATAGTGGATTTACCCTCGTCATTAACCATCAACCTGACCTTTCTCACCCTACTATCTGACCCCGGGTATACTTCTACTACTCGGGCCAGATTCCAGTCATTACAAGGAGCTTGGTCATCTTGTAGTAGCACAATAACATTCACCTTCAGGTTTCTTCTGTTCTTCTGCCATTTTTATCTTGATGGTTGGTCTGCTATTGATGACTGCCATGACTTCATGAAAGGAAAGTTCTTAGGGATGAAATATCAAGTCTTTGCACTGATTGAGAATGGCAGTAAGAACACTCCTTATAGTTCTAATCTGTCGCTCCCAGATGCCACCCATATGACTTGCCGCTGGAGGATTCATTAGAAATTCGCATCCTAAAGCCTTCACCATTTCTTCATCCATTCCTTGGATGAGTCCTAAAAACTCTTGTCTCGCACCAATGAAATTAGTTCCTTGGTCACTTCTAAGTTTACAAACATTTCTGTTTTACAAACAAACTTATGGCAATGAACGCTCATAGGGCATTGATGAATGCATCAGCTGTCATATCATCAAGCATTTCAATGTGTATAGCTCTTGAACACAGACGGGTAAGTAAAAGTCCATACCTTTTGACATTTTTTCTTCCTTCCTTTACATGTATAAGACCAAAGCAATCTATGCCAGTGTACGTGAATGGAGGAGTTGTTTCCATTCTGTCTACAGGTAAGTTGCTCATTTTCATGTCTTCGGTACGTCGCCTGTAGTTTCGGCACTTGAAACATTTAAATGCCACGTTACTGCACCCTAGTATCCACCATCCGTTAGTTTGCGGTTCATTGACCATCAATCCACATCCTTCACGATATACTCACTCATTTTGCTTGACAAGGAGGCTGGATGTTTGACCACCCTTTGGAATTATTGCTGGATGCTTCACATGTGGATGTAAAGAGGCTTGACTTAGACATCCTCCTACTCTCAGGATCCCTTCTTTGTTAAGTCCATTTTTAGACTTGTACAGCTTACTGTTCTTGGACTTGGAGATAACCTTGTTTGTCTTCAAGCTCTTTAACTCATTTGGAAATGCTTCTTCCTTGACTAGCTTAACAATAGCAATTTCTGCTGCTTTCCTTTCTTCCAAGCTAGTACTTTCAATGGTTCTTTGGCTTTCACCTTTGTGTTCTCTAACTCGTTGTTTCAGTCTGGCCACCACTTGTACCTCTCTAGACCAGTCAGAAAACTTCTCAAGGTGATCCAATAATGATCGGTCCTTGGTGTTGAAGACAATGTTTGCAGAGTTCAGGGTAGTCATCCTTAACTTCTCCCACCTTCCATTCTCTGTCAGGCAATTGCCTTTGCCAGAGAAACTTTGGTCCAGTGAACCAACTGGAGGTCTTAAGTTGTTCTGCTGTTAATCTGTGAGAGACATAATATGCTGGATTTTCCTCTGATGCAACATAAGCCCATTGTTCGGGCTTTGTGCTTGCTTTGATTCTTTGGATTTCATTTGCTATGAACACTTCTTCTTGTATCATTATTTATGTAGCCAAGAAGAAAAGTGGAATCTGTCCAAAAGTATTCTTGTAAATCTTGAATGTCCAATTAATTGCAAAGCAAGTCACTGGTTCTGAGTTCCAGTCTTGGTATTGTTACTTTGGTTGGTGTGACTCTTGATTTCCCCATCACAAGAGAGCAATGGACTTCATTGGACTCGCTAACAGCTCGCAGGTAAGTACATTCACCATATCCAGAGACGCTTGCATCGGAAAAATGGTGGCGCTCACACCGCTTGACGTCGTTGAAGGTTAAGGGTAAGTACCATCTTTTAATTTCCATTTTAGCTAATTTGGGAAGGTCTCTAATCCAGGACTCCCATTTAGGTCTCAGTCTTTCCGGACATTCACTGTCCCAATTTTTTCTTTGCACATTGGAGAACTTGCTTCCCAAGTAGTATGAAAGGTGCGATAAATCCAAGTGGATCATACACAGATGCAACTGCAGAGAGTACACTTCTTCTTGTGAGTGGATTGATTTTCACGTGCACTCTGAACTTGAATGAATCGGAAGTGATGCACCACTCTATGCCAAGCACTCTCTCCATATGAGGTAAGCTCAAGCTCATGTCCTGATCCTTAACTGTGGCACATTTTTCTTCTGGGATAGATGCCATCACATTTCTGTTGTTAAAGACGAACTTATGGAGCCTTTCTTGCTTCCTTGACGAGCTGAATAGCCTCTCTTTCAGTGTTAACACTAGCCAGACCATGGTCTACGTAAAAATTTCTCAGAATGAAACGTATGGTGTCTGTGCTGTATTGACTTTTTTAGTCTTTTAATGTCAAGTTACAGCGATAGTCTTTTCGAAATCTGCACAGGACTCCCACCAAGGCGTTTGTCAAATCAGGCCTGGTAAGCAGATGGTCGTTGAGTGAGGTTTCTTGAAATGTGGCAGAACAGTCGAATACTACTCGTATTTTCCCTGGTTTCTGTGGATGATAAACTTCATGGTGTGGAATATACCATGCAGGGCTGTTATTTCTTGCTCAGGTACATCCATAAAATTCACAGTCATTAAAGTAGGTTTTATCTTTCCTTAGCCTCCTTTCGAGACAAGGTTCATTATCCATACCAGAAACAACTTCTCGTGGAATTAAGGCTTGCAAGCAGTCGTACTCAAAGAGCAGGCCTACTTCACAGTCTTGTAAAGGTGCCACCTTTTCTTGGAGGTGTTCTAGGTGGGGCCAGGCACTAGCAGTTTCACCAGTTGGGATGTGAGTTCCGTTGACCAGAATAAAGTCACGTGTAAAGGCTGGTGGTAAAGCGATCTTCTTGCTGGAGTAAAAACCCCAAACTAGTAGATTCTTCATTTGTTGCAAACTTGATACTGTGGTTCTTGAGGTCATCGTAGAAAGCCTCAACGTGACTTGTTCTTTGTCAGTGTCGAGAATGTCAGCTACTTCTCTTACGACAAATGTGTTGTGTTGAGTGTCCAACAAGGCGTATATACCAGTACCTCTTGAGCTGGCTGCAGGACTGATGACAGCTAGACAGGAAGCACTGCAGACATACAGTGGGGAAAATAAGTATTTAGTCAGTCACCAATTGTGCAAGTTCTCCCTCTTAAAAAGATGAGAGAGGCCTGTAATTGACATCATAGGTAGACCTCAACTATGAGAGACAAAATGTGAAAAAAAAATTGAGAAAATAATTTTGTCTGACTTTTAAAGAATTTATTTGCAAATAATGGTGGAAAATAAGTATTTGGTCACCTACAAACAAGCAAGATTTCTGGCTGTCACAGATCTGTAACTTCTTTTTTAAGAGGCTCCTCTTTCCCCCACTCATTACCTGTGTTAATGGCACCTGTTTGAAGTCGTTAACAGTATAAAAGACACCTGCCCACAACCTCAAACAGTCACACTCCAAACTCCACTATGGTGAAGACAAAAGAGCTGTCGGAGGACACCAGAAACCGAATTGTAGACCTGCACCAGGCTGGGAAGACTGAATCTGCAATAGGCAAGCAGCTTGGTGTGAAGAAATCTACTGTGGGAGCAATAATTAGAAAATGGAAGACCTACAAGACCACTACTAATCTCCCTCGATCTGGGGCTCCACGCAAGATCTCAGCCCGTGGGGTCAAAATGATCACAAGAACGGTGAGGAAAAATCCCAGAACCACAGGGGGGATCTAGTGAATGACCTGCAGAAAGCTGGGACCAACGTTACAAAGGCTACCATCATCAACACACTACGACGCCAGGGACTCAGATCTTGCAGTGCCAGACGTGTCCCCCTGCTTAAGCCAGTCCATATCCAGGCACGTCTGAAGTTTGCTAGAGAGCATTTGGATGTTCCAGAAGAGTATTGGGAGAATGTCATATGGTCAGATGAAACCAAAGTAGAACTATTTGGTAAAAACACAACTCGTCGTGTTTGGAGGACAGTGAATGCGGAGTTGCGTCCAAAGAACACCATACCAACTGTGAAGCATGGGGGTGGCAACATCACGCTTTGGGGCTGTTTCTCTGCAAAGGGACCAGGACGACTGGTCCGTGTACATGAAAGAATGAATGGGGCCATGTATTGTGAGATTTTGGGTGCAAACCTCCTTCCATCAGCAAGGGCAATGAAGATGAAACGTGGCTGGGTCTTTCAGCATGACAATGATCCCAAGCACACTGCCAGGGCAACAAAGGAGTGGCTTCGTAAGAAACATTTCAAAGTCCTGGAGTGGCCTAGCCAGTCTCCCGATCTCAACCCCATCGAAAACCTTTGGAGGGAGTTAAAAGTCCGTGTTGCCCGCCGACAGCCCCAAAACATCACTGCTCTAGAGGAGATCTGCATGGAGGAATGAGCCAACATACCAGCAACAGTGTGTGCCAACCTTGTGAAGACTTACAGAAAACGTTTGACCTCTGTCATTGCCAACAGAGGATATACAACAAAGTATTGAGATGAACTTTTGTTATTGACCAAATACTTATTTTCCACCATTATTTGCAAATAAATTCTTTAAAAGTCAGACAAAATGATTTTCTCAATTTTTTTTTCACATTTTGTCTCTCATAGTTGAGGTCTACCTATGATGTCAATTAACGGCCTCTCTCATCTTTTTAAGTGGGAGAACTTGCACAATTGGTGACTGACTAAATACTTATTTTGGCTCATTCAAGGATTACTTTGTTTGAGATAGCGACTGTGTTCATGTCCTTGTGTTGCATTTCTTGTGAATTTTCTTGACTCTTTTCTTGACATGAACTGGAATTTTCCTCACTTACATTTTGTTTAGCTCATCTTTGTTGTTCCTTGCCTCTGTCTTCATGCAAACAAGTAGGGTGCCGCTTGTAGCATATGTCACAAACACTCATTGTTGCAACTCTTAGAGATATGATCTGGTTGGAGGCATCCAAAGCACAGCCTTTCATCTTGGACAAAACGTATTCTATCAGAGATGGACTTTTCTAGGAACATTCTACATTTGTGCAAGGTGTGCCCAGTCTTCTTGCAGAAAGTACACGTTTTCAAAGTTTCTCCATTAGAACTTATCAGCGTCTTTGCTTTGACATTTTGATATCGCAATGGCTTTAACCTTTCAGTTTCACCTTGCTTTACTGATTGCAATGATGTCACTGGGTGACAAGCAAGTTTTGCTTCTCTTGTGAGGAATTCAACAAACTGACTAAAGGAGGGGAACTTGTTGCTCTTTTCTTCAACTTCAAGCACTTTCCTGTTCCATCTTGCAATAAACCAATCTGGTAATTTTAACAGAATCTTTGTGTTTCCATTACAGTCATTTAAAATCTCCATTGTTTTAATGTGGACCATGGCTGCTTCACAACTGTGGATAAAGTCAACAAACTCTGAGCTCAAAGCTGTCTTTGGGACCAATCTTTGGCCACGTTTGGAGTTTATCTCTGTATGCCTTTGCCACTATGAATGGATTTCCATATCTCTCCTCCAAGATCTTCCATGCTGAAGCATAAGCAGACTCAGTTCAAAGTAAAAAGTATCCTTCAAGTGCATTCTTAACTTGACCACATGCATATCTACAGAGATAGTATATCTCTTTGTCTTGAATATTTCCCATCAACAAGCATTTCAAAGGAGAGTTTTCCTGAGAGCTTCAGGAACTGGCATTCTGTTAGCACAGTTTCTGCCAATATAGTAGCTAGCTCGGGTGTGCTTTGGGTTGTGGAGGTTATCACAGCTTGATGGGCAGGAAACATAGGTGGAGGTAAATGCTCTGTGAGAGCTCAACTTATGAACTAGAGTGTCTCCCAAGTTAGGATATCCTTTATTTCCATCCAATTCTTGATCATACACTTGCATTCTTGCCTGCGCAGCACTTAGTTCCTTCACTATTTCCAAATGCTGTATCCTTCTCCATTTTTCCTGCAAAGTCCTTTGTAGCGCACTGTGCTTTTCCTCAAGTTTAGTTTTGAATTCAGCTTCTTTTCTCTTCAATCTCTCATCTTTATCTCTTCAGCTTCTTGTTCCAGTTGAATCTTCATGGCAGCTGCCTCCTGAGCCTCCTTTTAGCTTCTGCCTGTAGATGCTGTATTTCAAATTGTCCCGTCTTGTTCTTGTAACACTTCTACAACAGCATGGTTTGCAGCAGCATCAGCGGCAGCTTCTTGCCATCTCAGAGAAGAACACCTTGAATGCTCTGAGGCGCCCTTTAGGATAGAGTGGGCAGAACTGAATGCACTCTTGCCTGTGTTCCAAAGGGAGCTTTCAGCTGGCCAATCTTGTCGTTCTTCATCTCATTCTTCATACATTTCCACTCAGAAGGCATAATGCTCTGGATACAATGAAGCTTAAAATCTCCACACACTGGTCTAACTTGTATTGTGTGTCTTGATCTAGAACTATGATTCTACGTAGTTCTTCATAAACACACTGGAGGTCAGCATAGAGGCCTCTAACATCACCCATGATAGCGTTAAGGAGATTTTCAGGTAAGGACTGTGACAATTGCTTCTTGGCGAGTTTTGCTTGTTTGCCATTTTTGATAGATGTAGTTGAATCGTTGCTGAAGTGCCTTGATCTTGTTATCTTGTAATTCTTTACCTTTCACTGTTAGTGTGCGGATTCATTCACCACTTTGTCTTGCTGCTCTTTTTCTTGTGGCACATCAGCATCTTCCTCCATTTGCTCCTCTGAAGGTTCCTTGCTGTTACTATCCATTACCTTAGATGTGGACTTGCTTGACTCTGTCATTATTAAAGAAATCACCCTTAATGGAATGCCTAAATGTAAACTGCATATACTTTATGAATTGCTACTTATGCTGCTATGGATTAGAACTGTGAATGTCTTAAACAAGATTGTTTGCTCAAGAATAATGTTGTAAACTCAAAAGCCAACATGTATCAAAATAATATTACTTCAATTTACTTCCTTTAAATGTTTCTTAAATGTGCAGAAATAATCATGAACAATAATTATCAATATCTTAAAGCAAATTTGACCTCAAAAGTCCATATAAACCTTGTTCCGTTGAAACACATGTTCTTAAATCAAATATCAAGCATTCACTTGTTATCAAACAATGCTATACATTGAACAAGCAGCCTTAATGGCAAGACTTAGTTCACCTCAACTCGACAAATAAGTTACATTTATCACCCACAATCATTTTCAAGCTTTTACAGAAACCTTTAAGTCTTATAAAGCCCTCTTCTCAGTCCACTCATCAGTGTACAAGTACTTATTGGCCTTTCATATTCATCGTATGGTTTGTGTGTGCCTTCAACAGCATATATGCACAACTTTCACTCATCTGTAGGTCCGGATACGCACTCGCTGCACCCTCACGAACCCGTTGAGATCAGTTTGCTACTCGTCTTTACTGCATTGACCACCAACGTCGATGGACAGTCCGAGTTTTCACTGACTCCCTCCCGAAACACGATCAGACACAAGTGGTTTTCTTTACACGGGTTTACTGAAGTGTCTCCATATGAAACTGTGAAAGCTAATAATACACAGTATTAAACACGACACAAAATAAAGTGCAAATAACAAAATACCTCGTTGGCTGCATGCCGGGAAAGGAAATCAAAATGTCTTGCTCATTGTACACCATTGCTTCTGCTGCGCGTGTACAAACACAAAGCATTTCCTGTTAACTTTAATGTGACAACAGTAACACACTATGCTACTCCTCCCTAATTTCAAGGCTGCCCATAGGGATGTGATGGAGCTGAAGAAAATCGGCATCCGTCGGATTTGAATTTTTTAGCTACAAATCCAAATGCGATTTTTGAAAACAACTATTTAAAAGTAATTTCTATGTGTTTTGGGTTTGCATTGGTCAGAGACTCATTTATTTACTTATTTATTTAAAAACACAGGGCTTTAGATGTTAAAGCTTAAGATGCATCATAATATTTGTTCCACAGCATACCATTCTCCGTTTCACTTCATTTTTCTTGTAAAAAAAATTGTTTTGTTGCTCCTTTCAGTGAGCTCTTAACACCTGAATGGACACACACAATTAGGTAAAAACCCTTAAACACACAAGGAATGAACCGTGGGCTCCTATCCCTAACTCTAACCCTAAACCAGGCATGTTTCACCGCCCCCGCGCTGATAGTTGCACTTTCCAGGGCTGGACATGCAATTTGGGCATTGCACTTTGAGTGGCTGTTGCAGATTGGAAACAGCTGATGCTAACTGAATTCTTCTGATTATCCTTCAATTTAAACTGCAAAGCAGAGCGTTCCTTTGGCTGAATTTAACTCCAAACGCCACGGTAAGTGACGTTACTTTTATATTCTCTCTCTCCCATTCCCGTGCACTGATTTTAACCCATCCCTCATCTGTTCTTTACTCCAGAGTGCCCAATTTGCAAAGAGAAGCTGTCGGCTATGCCTGACCACCTAAAGGGGATCCATGGTGTTATCAACTATAAAGAGTTGGTCCTGCTTTTGGCATATTCTAGTGAGCAATGTAAAGGCCATTTGCAGTGTACTATATGTGACAAGAGACTACAGAGCCTGGACATGCACCTGCGGACTGTGCACAGACTCTCAGCTGAGGAGATTCCCAAGCTGCTGTTCATGACCATCGCTGGCCACAAAATACCCCAGCTAATCGAGGCACTACACACTGATCCTAGAAGCCAGTCATACCGTTTTCTACAAGGTTATCTCTCGGGGTACCTTGCAATGCTCACCGGACATCAGCCCGTGGTTCTCCAGAATCTGAACGCAGTGGACCTCCAGGGCTCTGACACAGAGGAGGGAAAAGGAAATGTACTGTGGGTTTGGCGCCACTAAACATTTGGCAATGCGTCCCTTGCCCTCACTCACACTGAGACCAACTGGATGAAGTCCCTAGTCAGCATGGCTGAGCACTTTGGTGGCCAAAGTTGTGAGTACATGTTCCAATTGGAATGGGAAACAGATGAACCTGCAACACGTGCTGCACCGCGTCTGGCAGGATGCAGGCTTGCCAGGAAAGAAGACCTTTATCCTAATCAATCAACAATCTCTAATCACGTAAGCCCAATAAACAACCTCACCAATTTGAACACTGTTTTTTCTTTTTTCAATTTTCCCCCTGGCATAACGCATGTCTTTCTTTCTCCCCACCCCCCCAGGCTAAGATGCACCTCTCTCCTGAGGATAGGAAGTCGGTATGTGACAGTATGTGTCATAATGTCTCCTCAGCAGACCGCTTCTACACCACCTTGCCCAACGTCACCAAAGAGTTTTGGGTAAGGGAATTGCGCATGAAAGCCCTTCAGCTCTTCAACACCCAGAAGAAAACTGGAAAACAGTGGATGACATCCATGGGGGCTTAATGGAAAGTCTTCATTAACATAAGTTGGTCCCCTCAACCTTTTTCTGGAGCTGCAGACACTTGGGGTCCTGATCTTACTGTGAAAACCTATCCTTAATCTTAACCTCTACCTTTAACCAAACCCTAACACCCAACACCAACCCTTACACCTAGACCTCTCTGTCTGTCTGTCTGTCTGTCTGTCTGTCTGTCTCTCTCTCTCTCTGTCTGTCTGTCAATTTCAATTCAATTTAAGTTTCCTTTATTGGCATGACTGTTCTTTTACAATGTTGCCAAAGCACAGAAACATTACAATAGAACAATAAAACAATAATATATATATATATATATATATATTATATATATATAAGAAAAAAAAATACTATTAAAGATTTTCAAGACATATATACATACATATACACATATTCAGATAAACATACATATATACATGTGTACACATAGATTTACAAAACAGTACAAACAGGTATTTACATTGTTATTTAGTGGTTTAGGGTGGCTGCGGTCAGTAGGGTGTGATATGATGAGTGTTACTCGCTGTCCTTCAGGCGGTGACATGTCACATATCTGGCAGCGAGAGGTGCTGTTTTGCCTTCAAGAAAAATTTGTAATTTTTGTATTTCGGTCATATTTTCTATGTTTGTGATTTTTTGATTGAATGATTCTCTGATTGCGTTGAATTTTGTGCAGTGAAGGAGGAAGTGCAGCTCTGTCTGGACCTCCCCGCTCTCACACTGACCACACACTCTCTCCTCTCTGGGCAGCCAGGACTGTTTATACCTGCCCGTCTCTATGGCCAGGCTGTGGTCACTTAGCCGGTACTTGGTCAGGATCTGTCTCTGCTGTGGATCTCTGACGGTGGACAGATACTCGGCTAATTCGTACGGTCTGTTTAGGGCCCGATAGCATTCTAATTTAGACTGGGTTCTGGTGTCATTGTCCCAGTGTTCTAGATAGTCTGATTTGATCCATTTGATCGTTTGGTTGACTCTGATTGGACTGTGGTCAGCAGTGCTGGTCTGAGGCTGTGGTGTGTTAGGGGTCAGTGGTTTGGTTAGTCTCAGAACCAGCTGACAGAGGGGACTGGGTTTAGGGCTGAGCTCTTGGGTTCTCAGTGCTTTATTCTGCAGAGTTTCTTCGTCACTAGATTTTAGACGGAGCCAGAATTTTACGGCTCGTTTTTGGAAGGGAATGATCAGAGGAAATCAGCTTAATTCTGCCCTGCATGCGTTCGTTGGAGTTTTTCTTTGGACTTTTAAAATCATTCTGCAGAATTCCGCATGCACGGACTCTGTGGGATGTTTGTCCATCTAGTGTAGTCGAGTTTACTGAGTGGACCCCAAACCTCACTTCCATATAAAGCAATCGGCGCAATAACGCTCTCAAATATTTACACCAGATTTGAATTGATGTTGATTTTATGGAATTTTTTCCTTTAGTTCATTCACTCCCATATCAAAGTTCCCTGAGGCGCTGATTTTCGGGCCTAGGTAATTGTAGTGTACGGCGTGCTCTAGGGCGGTGTTGCTGTCTCTCTCTCTCTGTCTGTCTCCCTGTGTGTGTGTGTGTGT
>JAVGWO010000128.1:0-16150 GCA_034509495.1 Acestrorhynchus altus | reverse complement strand
TGTGTGTGTGTGTGTGTGTGTGTGTGTGTGTGTGTGTGTGTGTGTGTCTTTGTGTGTATCAGAACAGTCCCTTAGCTCCCATTGGTCCTGGCCACCGGTCTCTGGGCGGGTGTATCAGTTGACATGCTCGGCCACAGGTGTGATACAGAGCCCAATTTCTACCCTGATTATACTGGCCCTGATTTCCCACAATGCCAGACTAGACTAAGTTGGCAAAAGCAAATACACACTTTCAAAAGCACTTGCTCGCAAATGTCAGCCTTCATTCACCTCAGAGTCTGACTAGGTGATTCACGTCTTATAGAAGGATGTTATCACAGTCTGTACGTTTGTCTTTATATGCCTCTCTGTCAGCACTGCCTACACATGCTATCAGAGATGGAGCACCGTGGGCTGTAACCTATGACAGTAGCCACTCATAGCTCTTTCTGTCTGAATATATATGTGCACTGTGCTCTTCATATTACTTTGTTTGGGAATCATTTTAAATAAAGTCTGTTAACCTTTAGAACCCTAGGAAAATTTTTTTGTTAGTTTTTTTTTTTTTTTTCACAAAAAATCTTAATAAATATGTATAAAAGGCATGCCATGTCATACACATGGATAGAGCAGTAGGCATGCACTGGAAGGCTTCTTTTGCATTTACAATGGGATTTAATTCAGTCCCATAATTTTTTTTACCTGATTAATTTATTAACAATTCATCACATATCACACATCTACCCTATAATGAAATAGACAGGGCAGGTCTAATAGTTTGTTTTGATATGTGTATCATGTCTGTATGTTACTCTGATCATGAAATATGAAGATATAGGTTAATATTAGAATTAGAATAAGTGTTAAGGTTAGTTTTAGGTGTAGATTAAGGTGTAGGTTAAGGTTAGTTTTATAATAAGGTTTAAGTTTAGGTTCAGATGTAGTTGTACAATAAGATGTAGGTTAAGGTTACGTTTAGGTATATTAAGGTGTTGGTAAAGGTTAGGTTTAGAATCAGGCTTAAGTTTAGGTTTAGGTGTAGAAAAAGAAGTAAGGTTAGGTTAGGTTTAGGTGTACATTATGGTGTAGGTTAAGGTTAGGTTTAGATGTAGATTAAGGTTAGGTTTTAGAGTGAACAAGGTGTAGGTTAATGTTAGGTTTTGGTGTACAGTAAGATGCAGGTTAAGGTTAGGTTTAGGTGTAGATTAAGGTGTAGGTTAAATATGAACTTTTTTGTAGTGCATGCTTGATTACAATAATGTTGTAAGAGGAGTATTTCTTTCTTCACCACTAGAGGTTGTGGGTCCTCTGAATGCAGCAATGGGTTGTTAAAGGATTGTGGATATTTTCAATAGGAGACCAGGCCGAATCTAGAGAACTCCATTGTAAAATTTGACCCCTGCCCAAGTCAACCTGTTTAGGAAATGCATCAAGTGTCAGATTTAAGCAATGTAAATTCTGTTTCCTACACTGAATTTACACTCTGTGTAGTCCAGTCAGTTTTACCAGTAGCTGAACTCTTTATACTGTATAGAACCATTTGTCAAAAAGTTCATTAAAAAGATCCATGCACAAGAAATTCAAAGAGCCATTTAACCAGCTGCAGAACTGTTCCGACATTCACAGGAAACCTTTGAGTGTTCAGTGTTCTAGAGCAACTGTCCTTATTAAAGAATCCCTATAGAAGCATTTTGTAAGATCACACTGTATCGCAGTCTTCATAATGTTTGAAGGTATGTAACAGTCAGTAAAAAAGGGCTATATCATATGCAGTTCCCCCCAGCATCCCCTTTGCCCCTTCCCTAATTATGCCTGCCTTTGAGCCTGGTAGAGCTTTAGGATGGTGACTACAGCCATCTCAAACTCACATCTCATACATGCTGCTTTCACATATAGAATAAAATAAAGTCTCTGGAAGAGCTCCACTGTTCCAGGTGCAGATGGTCATGGAGCTAAGCCAATTAATCTGGACGTCCTGTCACTAGAAGACTAAATTTGACAGCAAGTGCCCCAGCAAACACCTACTGTACCAGCTCACAGGACAAGGTGGCACAATGGAGGTCCAGAATGCTTCCATATTCATCACTCCCCTCATGAGGTGCTGGCCTAACGAGCATTAACTGATGGAGGATTGCTGCTTAATTTTGTTTCATGCCGGATTCAGCCATGCTAATGGATTAGACATGTGGCAGGCAAGGGACGAAACCTTAGAAATATTCTCCTTGTTCGCCGCCATGTCTGAGAGCAACGTGAGCACATGCCACCATATTTCACTTCTGATCCCTGGGCTAATTTAAAGCACCTTTGAAGATGACTAATTATGGTGAGGAGTAAAGCTAAAATTGTTTTAACTTTGGTGCTCTAATTAGGACTTTCACTTGAGACGGAGATAAAGGATTTGTGGGGGAAATCGCCATAGCTTAAAAATACTAATCTTTCCTTACATGCTCTCCGTATGCCTTGATTTTTCATCTGCTTTGTGTTCCTGGCTCTAATCTCTGTGTGTTCAGCCTTTTTGGCCTTTTTGCTTAGTGCATTGATTCTCAGAGTTCAGAAAGATAATGACACCAGAAGGGCTGGAAAGAGCACAGGTCAGTCTGTGATAGGAAAGAAAATAGAATTCTCTGTGTTATTAGACCATCAAAGCTTAATCTTATACTGATGTTTTAGGCCTAAATCAAAGTTTCTGCTTTGAAGAGGTGATTGCACATTACGATTTTATTAGAGATCATTCTCTAATTTTTAGCACACAGCCAAATATCCCCTGTAGTCGACAGTGGTGGGATATGAGATGGACACAAGAGTGCTTGCTGGAGATTTGCAAATCTGTTCTTCATTCCATAGCAGCGATGGACTGGCCATCGAGACAACCAGGAAATATCCTAGTGGGCTGCTATGGGTGTGGGCCGCTGAGAGAGTGAAGCCAAACAAAAGCAGGCTGGTCTGTGTAAAAATCCAGGGGCTGAATTACTTTGTTAGTCCAGCTGTGTCCCCTAATTAATTTAAGTTCTTGTTTGATTAGCAGTTCTAACAAGCATGTATGCCAGTTCCCTTAGATCAGGGGTGTCAAACTCAAATATACAGTGGGTGAAAATTGAACAAAGTCGCGGGCCAACATTGAACAAATGGACCCATTTCTGGGTCCTGTCCTGATTTACGCGCCAAAACAACGGCAGGGCATTATGGGATTTTTAGCATTAGCGGTGAATGCGCTGTTTAATACCAGCAAGCCAGCTCTAGTAGTCATTTGGTTTTGCCTTGTGGGCCAAATATAATTCCACTAAGGGCCCCGTAGTGGAATTATATTTGGCCCGCGGGCCAGAGTTTGACACCCATGCCTTAGATGAATTGTAAGGGTCATTCTGTTATTTTATATGCTCAACTTGTTGGTTATTGTTATCCTCACAAGAAAACATTAATGCACTGACTTTAGCAACAGAAGTTGTCTTAAAATCAATCTAGTTTTAGGTTGCAAAGCACTGCATCTGGAATGTGATGCTGATACAACTCCCTTATTTGGCCATGCTCACTTAGTTAGCAAGCTAAAGGTCATGAAGCTGACAGCTCACATACATACACATACACAATAATACTGTGCAGTTTTTAAAGCTTACAGCAAAGACACAGCAATCGGTTTTATGTACGTCATATTCAAATAAAAATAAAATATTTTGCATTGCAGAGTTTGCATGACGAGTTGATAAGAATAAACTATCTAGTGCTTATCTGATGCTGATTTACAAGCATAGCAATGTTCAGGGATGATCTGGCCATTGGGAGAAGGAGCTGGTTGAAAAAATCCAGTGCCAGTGTTCAAAACACAACACATGCTGTTTTTTTCTTTCTCTTGATCAGCATATCACTTTCTACTGCTAGTGATTAGAATACCACCTTTGAAAAAAAATGTTTACACTGATTAATGGCTTTAAATTTACTTGCTTGTACATTGAATATGAACACGTACTTTTCAAACACATATTCATCACTGCCCACATACTTTTTGGCACTCTGTACACAACTATCCCCCCCCCTCCCCCCAGTAGTAGCTTTCCAGTAGTACTGCTCCCTTCCATCCCTATTCATAACGTCTTCAGACAATGTGCATGGTACACAAACTCAGTCCATATTTAGCTTTAAGCATTTATGTGCCTTAAGACAGTTCCTAACCATAAAAATATAGTACAATACATACTAGAGCATCTAAAAATTTTAAAGTTCATTTGTGTTCATTTCATTAAAAAAATCCAAACTGTTATATTTAATATTCATTTGTTGTTCCGGAATATCTATTTGTTATATATGAATTTGAAATGATTAGAATATTTAGCTCTATTTCTGTTGAACTCTTTCCATAATGGAAAATTCTCTATTGAAAAGGATTTTGCACCTTTGCTTCCTGTAAATGCTAAGAATATACAGTATACCTCAAAAAGAATTTTTTTTGTGTTAAAATATAGGCAGAACGTAGAGGCCTCTTTCAGTATACCCTCTAAATTTATTCAGCCTGGCCTCTAATGATGTGTTCCAATGAGCGCTCACATCAAACCATCATAAAGCCTCTGTGAGCAGCCTGTCCCCCATGGATAAAAAGAAAGACTGACAGACAGGGATAAAAAAAGGTGCTAATTTGGCTCATTCTTCTCTGGGTGAAATGCCATGACACTGAATAGACAGATAAGCCTGCAATGATGTTTAATATGAGGCCATTTTAGCCCTGATTTCCAGTTTGGCTGCTCAAATAATGCACTGTCCTGTCTTCCAGATGTATGCCCAATCACTGCGAGCATGGTGGACGATGCACTCAAACCTGGGACAGCTTCAGCTGCTCCTGTGACGGGATAGGTTATACTGGAGCTACATGTCACACATGTAAGTATAATTCAGCTCAGTTTTGCTTTGTGTTTATAAAAAGAACGAGATTTACCGACAAAAAACACTACAATAATTATGATGAAATGCCATTGAAGGCCCACTCTTAATTTCCTAAAATATTTAACTAAGTGTGTAAATAACTTTTTAAACATAATTTGAAGGTTAACACCCAAATAGCCATTTGGACCCAGTTTCCACAATAAAACACTGGGAGCCTCAAATACTTTTTGACGTCTAACACTGAAGATAACACTGCATATATTGCTTTTTCTTACCTTTACACTTTGTATCAACAACTACAGTGTGCTGCTTATGAAATCCATGAAGTGATACAGAAAAAAAATTGTAATGAACACATTTTGAACATTTTGATTCTTGAAAAATATAATAACAAAAATATATTCAAATGAATTAAAAGGCTGAAATTAAATTATCGATGTAGCAAACAAAAGCAAAAAAATGCAGTGAGCCGTCATCCTTATATTGCCTTTGGGCTTTCGGAGCATGTAGCAGAGCCTGGACCTGAATTTAAAAAAATGAACTGGGAATAAAACATTATTCCACTAAGCTGTATGCTGTGAGGCATGAGCGGTGTTTTTAACGTAGTTCATGGTGGAGAACAGCTGTTCACATACATATGTGGATCCAGATCCAGCTCCAGATCAAGTTGACTTACATCTACCGCGTTTTGGCGGGTACACCGGCTTCCAAGAATGTGACATTTATTTTGAGCGATGAAAAGCCACGGGTTGCTGACCCCTGATCTATACCAATGTCAAGGTTTTTCCCAGAACCTTTATATTATATGGAGGTTCTCACTCAGAGATCTCATTTATAAACATGGTTCCTAATTCACTTACTAACAACACAATTTTTAAGGGAGGCAAAAGGGATTCAGGCAAAGATCTCTTTTTGTATCTTTCCTAAGCTCAGCTGAATGACACATCATAAAGGAATATGACAAAGACACAAAAGAATGAAATAAAGTAACATCAATGAGATTTTAACACTAAGCTAACAGTACTGCACTAGAACATTTTTCACCATTCTAGATTTAAAACACGTTTAAAGCTTATTAACAAACATTGAGACCTGCTAATACTAATGCTCTCAATCAAAGCCAGTGAAAAGGTAAGAATTATCGGAATAACTAGATAGACGTTTCATTTCAGGACACTGTCATCAAATAAAAATGAAAATCAAAGTGTGATTAGCTGATTCCACTGTGAGGTTTAACTAATGTTAAACAACAATTGACAAGGTACCACAGGAGCAAATGTGATCAAATTCCTAACTGAAAATTCTGTCATTCTCTGTTTTAAGAATGTAACCCTTTTGTTATCAACCACATATAGTTTCATAACATCTTGAAGTGCAGTGATATTAAATCAGTTACCCCAATTAGATATACTAGATATACCTTTTTATATGGCAGTGATGAAAGCAGTTTTTCACCCTCATATGTCGAGGCCCAGTGTCTAATCAGATCACACCGTAATCATTTACATATCCATCTGAGACAAAACTGCATGTTGGATATAGCAGCAATACAACATTTATTATCATTAGCAATTATAAATTAAGCAGCAAGTAACATAGGTAATCATAACTGTCGAACTATTACATTGAACAGGATAATAATCCACAAGAAAAAGTTAAACAAGGTCCCACAATGCTTACTTGTTCCACCTAAATTAGCCTTAGCCATTGGGTAAGATGAAATGGGGCTTTTTTGAATGTAGGAAAGAAAATGTATGCTTCCTTTGGTCTCCACAGGCGCACTCACAAAAATACATGAACATGATGTACATCTGCGTGCATGCCACACTCACACACCCGTGTCTACGCCTTAACATCTGCGTGTGTTCTTTCTTGTTTAGATTCGTGCTGAGCTCCTACACAATTAGTCCCATGAACCCTTTGTTTGCCCAGTACACTGGCTGCATCAGGTGATGAGCATGCTGCTTCGAGAACAACAGAGTGCAAATGCTAGCAGTTAGACCTCCAGTTCCTTCTTAGAGCAGAAAGGTTGTAAAACATAAAAACTTGACATGTGTAGAGGCCTTAAACCTGCCTTTATGGCTTGGTTTGCCTTATGGCTATTCTCTTGGCCTGGACCTTCAGACTAATGAGTTTTTGATTTCTGTACCCAGTTTGTTTTATGAAACTTCACCATGCTATTAAGTGATTTCATGTGTCCATTTGACACATTTAAGATATAATGAGCTTGCGTAACATGCTGCGCTATTATTTGAGAATTCTTACCTAGCCATTATGCCATTATCTGTTTGTTCCACCATTTAGGTTATTAGCTTTAATAGTGTGATGATGTAGTTAATGTTAGGGGTATGGCAAAGAATTAAAAGAGGGCCCCGGACCCTGGAGCACCCCCCACAGGGACACAGTCGAATGCCTTCTCCAAATCCACAAAACACATGTGGACTGGTTGGGCAGACCTCTTGAGGGTGTAGAGCTGGTCCAGTGTTCCTCGGCCAGGACGAAAACCACATTGTTCCTCCTGAATCCAAGGTTAGACTAACTGCTGAATTCGTCTCTCCAGTACCCTGGCATAGACTTTCCCGGGGAGGCTGAGAAGTGTGATATCCCTATAGTTGGAACACACTCTCTGGTCCAACTTTTTAAACAGGGGAACCACCACTCCAGTCTGCCACTCCCGGGGCACTGTCCCTGCCCGCCATGCAATGCTGCAGAGGCATGTCAACCAAGACAGCCCAACAGCATCTAGAGACTTGAGATACTCCAGGCGGATCTCATCCACCCCCGGGGCCCCACAACTGAGGAGGTTGCAGACCACCTCATTGACTTCAGCCCGGGTGATGGGCGAGTCCACCTCAGAGTCCACCGCATCACCTTCATCATTGGAACACATGACGGTGGGATTGAGGAGAGCCTCAAAGTATTCTTTCCACTGCCTAACTATTTCCCCAGTCGAGGTCAACAGCTCCCCACCTACACTGTAAACAGTGTTGGCAGGGTACTGCTTCCCCCTTCGGAGGCACCGGACTGTTTGCCAGAATCGCTTCTTTTCTAAGGCCTCCCCAAACTCCTCCCAGCTCCTGGTTTTTGCCTCCTTAACCACCCCAGCAGCAGCATGCTTAGCCTCCCGGTACCTATGTCAGAAGACCCAGAGGCCAACATGGCCCAATAGGTCTTCTTCTTCAGCTTGACGGTATGCCTTACTTCTGGAGTCCACCACCGGGTTCGGGGATTTCCACCACGGCAGGCACCAGCAAACTTATGCCCACAGATCCGGATGGCCGTTTCGACGATGGAGGCTGTGAACATGGTCCACTCTGACTCAATGTCCCAAGCCTCCCTAGGTAGCTGAAAGAAGCTCTCCTGGAGGTGGGTGTTGATAGCCTCTCTGAAAGAGGGCTCAGCCAGACATTACCAGCAGACCCAAACAATCACCCATCTCCAGGTGTCACTGTGAGCGTTGAAGTCCCCCAGCAGAAATATGGAGTCCCCAGTAGGGGCACTTTCCAGTAACCCCCCCAAGGACCCCAAGAAAGTTTGGTAGCCAGCCGCTATGTCCTGGGATCGGGCTGCCAAGGACCCCGCCCTTGACCGCCACCCAATCCACAATGCACCTGACCCGAATGGTTTCCTCTGTGGGTGGTGGGCCCATGGGAGGAATGGCCCACGTTGCCTCTTAGGGCTGGGCCCGGCCGGGTTGCACCATACCGAGCGACGTTGCTGGGCCTTTGTTATGGTCTTTCATTGGGGTTTTTTGAACTGCTCTTGGTCGGGCACGTCACCTTGGACCTGTTTGCCATGTTGAGACCCTGACAGGGGGATGAAAACCCCCGGGCAACATAGCTAGATCATTCTGGCACTCAAACCCCTCTACCACGGTAAGGTGGCAGTTCAAGGAGGGGAGATTTAATACCAGGGGTAGGTAATTCCAGTCTTGCAGGGCCTGCAAAGTTCTGTGTTTTTCCTACTTATGTATAGATGTTTAAGTAACCTGATAACTACCAGGTTTAGTATGTGTGTTAGAGAATGGAAATGAGAAAACTGTGCTGGACACTGGCTCCGTGTGCCCACCCCTGCTTTATACCTTTATGCCCTTGCTGAACATTGGGCATGGTGACCTTAGGTTTCATATACAGTTGTTCCAGAGTATACTGTTCTATTGGTCAGTGCTTTTTAAAAGAATTGTGCAAATTCACCAGTTAGACAGACATAATTTTGGACATATGGTATATCTGCTCTATAGTGATCCTATGGGTATTTCTTTTAACTGGTAGTTTGAGCTGGGTAGGGTTGATCAATTTCATGGTGCAGAAGCAAATGGGCTATAACTATAAACATACAATGTCCTCCTATACAGTGGCATCCAAAAGTGTGGGCACCCTTGGTCAAAATTGTTATTGTCAACAGTAAAGAAATCTGAAGATGAAATTATCTCCAAAAGGCATAACTTTAAAAAAGAAACACACTTTTCAAAATGTTAAGCAATACTAGTGTATCATTTTGGTTTTGGTTTGGTTTAACGTGATAAAGGAAAGGATAACTTTGTAAAAGCATGGGAACCTTACAGATTTGAGCAGTCTTTGACTGAGGTCTCAGAACTTAGTTTGGCTTTTAGGGTTATGGTTTATATATGATAATATATAAACCATAATTTCAGAGACAACAGCTTGTAGGACTGCTAGAAAAGCAAATCAGAACCAGCAAAAGAACTGCAGGAAGAATTAGACTCTGAGGTTGTGGTACATTGTTCATACTATGTACTACTTAAGCAGGGTGCCCAAAGTTTTGCTTGAAAAAAATATTTTTGCTTAAAATTAAAAGGGAAATTGTCATCTTTTTGACCGGGGTACTAAACTTTGGCATGACCCAACTAGAAATACAACACCTGGCCTGATTTGCAGTGACCCTCTAAGATTCTTTAAAATTCTTCCAGTTATATCAGACTGGGTTTTTAGCTGGTTAGTAGCATCCATGAGAACAATGTAAGCTCAGCATGCGCAGTCCCCTTGCATTAGAGGAGTTCTTCCTAAAATTGGCACAACCTTAATCCTGAATTCTACTAGGTAATAAATTAATTAAATTAAATTAATTAAATAAATTAATTTTGGCATTATTCATAATGACATGAATAGCTAATTATCTATAATTAGCTGTTTGGTGGAGTTTGTTGCAGCTCCTAGAAAGCTACCTTCCTGCAGATTTCCTCTAAGCCTAATCTAACACACCCCATTGAGCCAATCAAGAACTTCCAAAGGCAGTAATTAGTTGGATGAGCTGGGGTGGATTAGGGTTGAATCTAAAGTCTGCAGGTAGGTAGCTCCAGGAGTAGGGTCAGTGACCCCTGATGTACTTGAGTAATGACTTTACACTTCAAAATTGATCCTGAGAATAAATCTATAAATAAAGTTAAATAAGAATAATCTCAGATTGTTTTAAGAAACACAAACATTGTGTGGCATTCTACTAACCAAATATTTCTATTTAGATGTGCAAATTTAGCATTTGTAACAGCTCAACCCAGTTCTACAAGAATTCACAAAATATTTCTGTATGTCAACAAATGTAGCAAATAAATGAGTTTGGTACTCTTCCCCTAATCACAAAATCTGATCACCATTGGTCCCTGGAGATACAATGGAAATGCCAAGACCAAATGCCTACGTTTCTTGTGATCTGATCATTTGTTACAGCTATAAACAAGACAACACTCACATGTAGTGTACTTTTCAGTTCATAAGTTTAATTTGAATTAAACCAATTTTGAATAAATGAATATTGATATATGACATCATTGTTGGGAACATTTCATTATTAATAATGTTCATATTTAATAATCACAAAAACAAGTCTGAGTAATGAGTCCAAGACATTTTACACCACAATGATGGCTATGGTTTATCCATTGCAGAAAGTGTTACGTTAGCATCACTGCATTACAACTCCAGCGGGTTTAGAAAACCATCTCATGTACAACTGTTTTCATTTGTCTTATGGAGAAATGGATAATTGCATTGTCTCTGAAGGTCTTTCCAAATCATCTGTCTGAGCTGAGCTTCAGTTTTACCATTTTGAGGGTTGTTTCTGGACCCCCAGGGCTTAACGGAGAACATAAACAAAGCGCTTCTGTTTGTCAGTGAGACGAAAAGTAAAACACAGGCACCAATCACACAACTGTCACTCAGAGAGTTGTCTGAATCTTCCTTTTTTTCCCTTTTTTACAGAGATGTAATTCTCCACTACCTTTCGGTAAACAAAGCCTGCTTTTGTGTGAGCTTGAAAAGATGCAAAAACAAACAAACAAACAAAACCATCGTCCTTTGGTTTTTGTCCAAAAACAGACATGGAGCAGAGGGAAAAGTAAAAAATAAAATAAAATAAAAATTTCCTCCTTTTAGTATTCTCTGGCTTCAGCTCTGGATTGACCTTGTTGTGCAGATTTCTCACAAAGCCTGAAGCAAGCTCCTTCTTTATTCCATTGATTTGGAGACTACATGAGAGGCAGCTTATGTACAGTAGGTGCTCCACTGAAACTAAATCATTTCAGTCAAGGAGACCCAATGGTTTGACAAGGTCACCCCGTCTTAGCGCTGTTGCGTCTGAAAGCTACTTACATATAAATCATAATCTGTTGTCACATTTATAGCCTACACATAAAGGCTTATCAGCAAGTCTGTGTAGGCCTCTCAGCTAACATAACTTATATTAAAGTCAATTGATTGCATTTTTACAGCTACCTGCTGTTTGCGGATGCCCTGAAAGCAGATGTGAAATGTTCTTCCTCCTTATTTTTATTCTTTCTGCGTCTAAGATGGCAAAAACATCTGAAAAGTATTTCTGCAGTCTTTGCCCACAGTCCAACCCAACACATATTCATTTTAGAGTTTTGAAAGTTTTGATATGCCCTCTTTAAAAAGAATAAAGGTTCTTTTAGGGTTATGTTGTAATGTTTATGTAGAACCATGACAAACCTGCAAAAACAAAAAACAAACCTGCCAAAACAATGTTTATGCCTTCATCCTTTGTTTCATTACTGATCAAATTATTTTTGATTTTTGTAAAGCTGCTTTGTGACATCAGTTGTAAAAAGTAAAATACGAATAAATTAGATTTGATGATTTCATTTTGTGTAATTTTGTGTTCTGTGCGGAAGCTTTTGGAGCCATTAGAGTCTTCAGCGGTCTGCTTCCAGAAATTCCAAAATGAAGCACACTGAATAACTTGGCTTATACTGTATATTAGTTTTGTTTTGTTTTTTAATGGTGGATTTACCCTTAAATATGAGGTATAATGTGAAAAGTCTCTTTTAGATTGGTATTGATTATTTGGTCTTGTACAGATACCTGCCATTTTTTGTTTGCTTTTTGGGAATTATGAAAAATGTTTATAGAAAAAAAAATTGTTTCACACCAACACAGAAACATGGTTGATTTTTCTCTCAGGAGCACACTTTTAACACAATTTTTCTCCACCTTATCCCCCCAGGGCCTGGGTAGCAGTTTGACTGTTGATGTGTGTTTGTAAAGATGCATCTCACTGTCTAAAAGCCACACAGTGGGAAGGCTTTACATAATACATTACACACAGTATCATGGCCACTTTCATTGAGACCTGCCTCAGACGAACACAGCACACCAGCAGTTTGTTTTCTGGTTACAATCTGCTGCACTTCAAGGTCAAAGAATTACATTTACTGGCTGAGTTTAAATATAATTATGGTTATTTCATCCAGCCAGTGCAAAACTTTGCAACATTGAGATGATAACTGCACAAGTATATAAAGCACCGTCAGTACATTTGACCATTTCTGTTCATCTGATTGTCATTGTGTTCACACAATGGATTTTTCATCACAGTTTCTGTTTCTTTCTTTTTAGCTGTCTATGAACAGTCATGCGAGGCTTATAAACACCTGGGTAGATCTTCAGACCTGTATTGGATTGACCCAGATGGCAGTGGCCCTCTAGGACCCTTCAAAGTAATTTGCAACATGACAGGTAATTTATGCATACATCTGAACACCATTAAAGGGTCAATTTCATGCTAAATGTAATGAAAAATGCCTTATTGTTATTACAAAGTGTTTGTCATGTCAAAACACACATATGCATTTCTCCAGCTTTTTGGCCTACAGTAGTTTAGTTTTTGATAATTTCCTCTAAATTTATAATGTTTCAGCCTGGGCTGCTTTTTAAATGCATGTTAGAGGAAAGCCAATCAGAATAGATTTTTGTTGTTGTTGTTGTTGTTGTTGTTGTTGTATGTTTGTGTTGTTTTCTTTTGTTCTTGTTTGTTTGATTTACATATTGTATATCAGTCTTAAATGCATTGTAATAGTCTTTTTATTTCTAAATGTAAAAATGTAAATGTAAAATAAGAGCTTGTTTTAATAATGTTAGAGCATTTCTATTGGTCTACTCATCTAGAGCTATGTATACCGTGAGCAGAGCAGCTATAGGGTTTGAACCATGATGAAAACTAAAACATTAACAAAAGTGGATATATATGGTTTTCATTGGACAGCAGCAATATGTGGGCCATTAAATATATCTGTTGTAATGTGTTATGAAGCTTTACTTACTCTCATTTGTACTTAGGCCCCTAGCATATGTCTTGTGGTTGCAAAGTTCTCTTGGCTTTAGCAATGTTATGTAATTGGGGAGAAAATGAACAGACATTTCTCATTGTGCCATGCACATGGCAGCTGGTCGAACTTCGAAGACAAAGACCCTATGCAACAAAGGCTTTAATTGATTGTCAATAAAGAGGTGTACCCTGACAAAACATGGACAATTTTGAGGAGCAGCTCTTAAAGCCTATAAGGAGGTATCTCTATGAATTGTCTCTAAAAAATAATTTTTTTAACTCAAGAATAGAAATCTTCTTTATAGTTAGAACTGTGATAATGGTTTTCAGTCATGGAACATAACATCTCAAAATGTCACAGTGTCACCTGCAGTTGTGGAGTGTATGCTACAGGCAAAACAAAGCCGCAGAGAGTATGCTAGTTTGTAAGCTCCCAAAGGCACTTTCGGCTCTGTGCAACTCTCACGCACTTCGTTTCACAGGAAGTATGCTGAGGCCTTTAGTACAGTTCCATTGTATGGTACTGGTGTTTTGATATGCACTTAATTCACATTAATTAAATACCCTGCGGTTTACTCTGCATTAATGTGCCATATGAGAAATCGCTCAGAGACTAGTGAGAGCAGAGCAGCTCGCAGTGTTTAAATAAGCCACGCTCTTTACCCGAGGCACCTTCCTCCAGAGAAAGCTACAAACATTTCCATTCCTGTGCCAACTCGTGAGATTCAGTAGAGGCACACCATCCCCTGCTCTAGCCAAACATTTGCTTTAACATAGCAGCCCATTTGTTTCCAAGGCAACCTGGCTTCGTTACACTGCGCCAGTCTTGGACTACACTGTTAAAAGTCCCGGTAGTCCAAACAAACATCAAAAATGAAATAAGTCACTTACAGAAAGAGAGTGTATGTGGATATCAGCACATGAAATGCTGAAATGCTATCAGTTTGGGCCAGACCTGGAGCCTTCTAAAAGCCTGAGAAATCCCTGCACTAATGTGATGGGCAGCAGAGATGCCAATTAAACGGAAGTGGCTCTGTGGATCCAAAGATATTCCAAGTTCATTGAATGTATTCCTGAGAGAGTGCATGAAAATGCAGTGCAGGAGGATAACAGTTTTGGTCTGAACTTGAGAGAGACATCTGCAACAAAACAGATCAGAAAGTATAATCCTTTAATGTGTAAAATTTGAAATTTGTAACAGTTGTCACAGTAAATCGCGCCTTATATATCCACTAATGTGCTTCAGTTTGAAGTGGAAATGTTGCTTGGAAGTAGCAAAACACAGGAGAACAAATCTCAACCTTTTTTAATGAATTTTAGAACTATTTTAGAAATATTTGAATGATTAGTCCTTTTTTAAGCATACACTGTAAAATCGAACCACACTTCTTATTCAAATATTTAAATGAACAGAATGCTTTAGAAAGTTGTGTTGACTTAAAATGATGAAGCCAATCTACCTCAAAATTAATAGATGGGGCTCACACTCAGTAAGATCAACTTTTTGATTTATGATATATGAGTTATGATATATTAAACTGACTGTGTTAAACTTACTTGAAAGAACTGAGTTATTTGGTTACATTTAGGATGGGCCATATGTTTTGGCAGTGCAAGCTCAATGAGTAAAACTTACTGGCTCCAAGCAGCAACAATTTGCATACTGAGTGGGACTTCCCCTCCCTACTCACTATCATTGTATAGTCATTCCCTTCAGGTCACCTTCCCTATGTGTGGACCTATAATGAATATTACTTGCCCACCCTCAGTGTTGAACAAGAGCAAATTACAAATAGTTACTGTCATCAGAGCACTTTCGTTGTTGCCTGTGGTTGTATATAGACTGCATGCTAAATTGATCTCTAATGCAGATTTTATGCTATCAGCATTAGATTGAGTGGAATTTGTAAGTAATATGTAAGTTTATTTCTCCGTTTGAACAGTGAAATTGCTTGATTAACTCAACTGCAAATAGCATGTTAACTTCACTGTTTGGACATTGTTGGGTGTTTAAGCTCAAATGATTTAAGACAATTATTTTATCATTTAAGCTCACTTAACTTTTTTTACAGTGAACTCAATTTTAAGTAAATTATACACAATAAACATTGGTTAGTACAACAAACAATACCTACACACCTTTTTTAGGCAGTCTGTTTGCATTATATTTTTAAATGTGTGATCTGCATCTCAACTACACAAGGAAATCGAAACTTCTCTTTTTGCCATTTTTGAACCGTACTCGTATTTCTACAGTACTACAAGTGACTGGAGTGTAGTGTTACAGATCAATTGTCCAGTCTTTTTAGCAGCAGTTACACCTGGGACAGATTTAGTGGCAGAGGATTTAGACCAGCCTTCAGCACCATGAACCTGAACTAGTATGTTTCTGATGAACTTGTGAAAATATATTTAGATGTTTTGAATTTAAATGTAGGAGAGATGAACTTCTTTCAGTGCTTAAAATAAATCTGCACTTTCCTTCCAATATCTGCTTTTTCCATGAGCAACGTGAGAAATAATTAAACACAAAATAGTAAATAAAGCAAAACATAGGAAGGGATGCTTCAAGGTCTGTTCACCATAGGGCACCCAGCAGTGTTGATCATGGGACAGATTTTGCAGAGCAGTGATCAGGACAGCTGAAATGTGACAACCTGTAAACATTTGTTTGTGTGTGTGTGTGTGTGTGTGTGTGTGTGTGTGTGTGTGTGTGTGT
>JAVGWO010000127.1:0-16170 GCA_034509495.1 Acestrorhynchus altus | reverse complement strand
TGTGTGTGTGTGTGTGTGTGTGTGTGTGTGTGTGTGTGTGTGTGTGTCTTTGTGTGTATCAGAACAGTCCCTTAGCTCCCATTGGTCCTGGCCACCGGTCTCTGGGCGGGTGTATCAGTTGACATGCTCGGCCACAGGTGTGATACAGAGCCCAATTTCTACCCTGATTATACTGGCCCTGATTTCCCACAATGCCAGACTAGACTAAGTTGGCAAAAGCAAATACACACTTTCAAAAGCACTTGCTCGCAAATGTCAGCCTTCATTCACCTCAGAGTCTGACTAGGTGATTCACGTCTTATAGAAGGATGTTATCACAGTCTGTACGTTTGTCTTTATATGCCTCTCTGTCAGCACTGCCTACACATGCTATCAGAGATGGAGCACCGTGGGCTGTAACATATGACAGTAGCCACTCATAGCTCTTTCTGTCTGAATATATATGTGCACTGTGCTCTTCATATTACTTTGTTTGGGAATCATTTTAAATAAAGTCTGTTAACCTTTAGAACCCTAGGAAAATTTTTTTTTTTTTTTTTTGTTAGTTTTTTTTTTTTTTTTCACAAAAAATCTTAATAAATATGTATAAAAGGCATGCCATGTCATACACATGGATAGAGCAGTAGGCATGCACTGGAAGGCTTCTTTTGCATTTACAATGGGATTTAATTCAGTCCCATAATTTTTTTTACCTGATTAATTTATTAACAATTCATCACATATCACACATCTACCCTATAATGAAATAGACAGGGCAGGTCTAATAGTTTGTTTTGATATGTGTATCATGTCTGTATGTTACTCTGATCATGAAATATGAAGATATAGGTTAATATTAGAATTAGAATAAGTGTTAAGGTTAGTTTTAGGTGTAGATTAAGGTGTAGGTTAAGGTTAGTTTTATAATAAGGTTTAAGTTTAGGTTCAGATGTAGTTGTACAATAAGATGTAGGTTAAGGTTACGTTTAGGTATATTAAGGTGTTGGTAAAGGTTAGGTTTAGAATCAGGCTTAAGTTTAGGTTTAGGTGTAGAAAAAGAAGTAAGGTTAGGTTAGGTTTAGGTGTACATTATGGTGTAGGTTAAGGTTAGGTTTAGATGTAGATTAAGGTTAGGTTTTAGAGTGAACAAGGTGTAGGTTAATGTTAGGTTTTGGTGTACAGTAAGATGCAGGTTAAGGTTAGGTTTAGGTGTAGATTAAGGTGTAGGTTAAATATGAACTTTTTTGTAGTGCATGCTTGATTACAATAATGTTGTAAGAGGAGTATTTCTTTCTTCACCACTAGAGGTTGTGGGTCCTCTGAATGCAGCAATGGGTTGTTAAAGGATTGTGGATATTTTCAATAGGAGACCAGGCCGAATCTAGAGAACTCCATTGTAAAATTTGACCCCTGCCCAAGTCAACCTGTTTAGGAAATGCATCAAGTGTCAGATTTAAGCAATGTAAATTCTGTTTCCTACACTGAATTTACACTCTGTGTAGTCCAGTCAGTTTTACCAGTAGCTGAACTCTTTATACTGTATAGAACCATTTGTCAAAAAGTTCATTAAAAAGATCCATGCACAAGAAATTCAAAGAGCCATTTAACCAGCTGCAGAACTGTTCCGACATTCACAGGAAACCTTTGAGTGTTCAGTGTTCTAGAGCAACTGTCCTTATTAAAGAATCCCTATAGAAGCATTTTGTAAGATCACACTGTATCGCAGTCTTCATAATGTTTGAAGGTATGTAACAGTCAGTAAAAAAGGGCTATATCATATGCAGTTCCCCCCAGCATCCCCTTTGCCCCTTCCCTAATTATGCCTGCCTTTGAGCCTGGTAGAGCTTTAGGATGGTGACTACAGCCATCTCAAACTCACATCTCATACATGCTGCTTTCACATATAGAATAAAATAAAGTCTCTGGAAGAGCTCCACTGTTCCAGGTGCAGATGGTCATGGAGCTAAGCCAATTAATCTGGACGTCCTGTCACTAGAAGACTAAATTTGACAGCAAGTGCCCCAGCAAACACCTACTGTACCAGCTCACAGGACAAGGTGGCACAATGGAGGTCCAGAATGCTTCCATATTCATCACTCCCCTCATGAGGTGCTGGCCTAACGAGCATTAACTGATGGAGGATTGCTGCTTAATTTTGTTTCATGCCGGATTCAGCCATGCTAATGGATTAGACATGTGGCAGGCAAGGGACGAAACCTTAGAAATATTCTCCTTGTTCGCCGCCATGTCTGAGAGCAACGTGAGCACATGCCACCATATTTCACTTCTGATCCCTGGGCTAATTTAAAGCACCTTTGAAGATGACTAATTATGGTGAGGAGTAAAGCTAAAATTGTTTTAACTTTGGTGCTCTAATTAGGACTTTCACTTGAGACGGAGATAAAGGATTTGTGGGGGAAATCGCCATAGCTTAAAAATACTAATCTTTCCTTACATGCTCTCCGTATGCCTTGATTTTTCATCTGCTTTGTGTTCCTGGCTCTAATCTCTGTGTGTTCAGCCTTTTTGGCCTTTTTGCTTAGTGCATTGATTCTCAGAGTTCAGAAAGATAATGACACCAGAAGGGCTGGAAAGAGCACAGGTCAGTCTGTGATAGCAAAGAAAATAGAATTCTCTGTGTTATTAGACCATCAAAGCTTAATCTTATACTGATGTTTTAGGCCTAAATCAAAGTTTCTGCTTTGAAGAGGTGATTGCACATTACGATTTTATTAGAGATCATTCTCTAATTTTTAGCACACAGCCAAATATCCCCTGTAGTCGACAGTGGTGGGATATGAGATGGACACAAGAGTGCTTGCTGGAGATTTGCAAATCTGTTCTTCATTCCATAGCAGCGATGGACTGGCCATCGAGACAACCAGGAAATATCCTAGTGGGCTGCTATGGGTGTGGGCCGCTGAGAGAGTGAAGCCAAACAAAAGCAGGCTGGTCTGTGTAAAAATCCAGGGGCTGAATTACTTTGTTAGTCCAGCTGTGTCCCCTAATTAATTTAAGTTCTTGTTTGATTAGCAGTTCTAACAAGCATGTATGCCAGTTCCCTTAGATCAGGGGTGTCAAACTCAAATATACAGTGGGTGAAAATTGAACAAAGTCGCGGGCCAACATTGAACAAATGGACCCATTTCTGGGTCCTGTCCTGATTTACGCGCCAAAACAACGGCAGGGCATTATGGGATTTTTAGCATTAGCGGTGAGTGCGCTGTTTAATACCAGCAAGCCAGCTCTAGTAGTCATTTGGTTTTGCCTTGTGGGCCAAATATAATTCCACTAAGGGCCCCGTAGTGGAATTATATTTGGCCCGCGGGCCAGAGTTTGACACCCATGCCTTAGATGAATTGTAAGGGTCATTCTGTTATTTTATATGCTCAACTTGTTGGTTATTGTTATCCTCACAAGAAAACATTAATGCACTGACTTTAGCAACAGAAGTTGTCTTAAAATCAATCTAGTTTTAGGTTGCAAAGCACTGCATCTGGAATGTGATGCTGATACAACTCCCTTATTTGGCCATGCTCACTTAGTTAGCAAGCTAAAGGTCATGAAGCTGACAGCTCACATACATACACATACACAATAATACTGTGCAGTTTTTAAAGCTTACAGCAAAGACACAGCAATCGGTTTTATGTACGTCATATTCAAATAAAAATAAAATATTTTGCATTGCAGAGTTTGCATGACGAGTTGATAAGAATAAACTATCTAGTGCTTATCTGATGCTGATTTACAAGCATAGCAATGTTCAGGGATGATCTGGCCATTGGGAGAAGGAGCTGGTTGAAAAAATCCAGTGCCAGTGTTCAAAACACAACACATGCTGTTTTTTTCTTTCTCTTGATCAGCATATCACTTTCTACTGCTAGTGATTAGAATACCACCTTTGAAAAAAAATGTTTACACTGATTAATGGCTTTAAATTTACTTGCTTGTACATTGAATATGAATACGTACTTTTCAAACACATATTCATCACTGCCCACATACTTTTTGGCACTCTGTACACAACTATCCCCCCCCCTCCCCCCAGTAGTAGCTTTCCAGTAGTACTGCTCCCTTCCATCCCTATTCATAACGTCTTCAGACAATGTGCATGGTACACAAACTCAGTCCATATTTAGCTTTAAGCATTTATGTGCCTTAAGACAGTTCCTAACCATAAAAATATAGTACAATACATACTAGAGCATCTAAAAATTTTAAAGTTCATTTGTGTTCATTTCATTAAAAAAATCCAAACTGTTATATTTAATATTCATTTGTTGTTCCGGAATATCTATTTGTTATATATGAATTTGAAATGATTAGAATATTTAGCTCTATTTCTGTTGAACTCTTTCCATAATGGAAAATTCTCTATTGAAAAGGATTTTGCACCTTTGCTTCCTGTAAATGCTAAGAATATACAGTATACCTCAAAAAGAATTTTTTTTGTGTTAAAATATAGGCAGAACGTAGAGGCCTCTTTCAGTATACCCTCTAAATTTATTCAGCCTGGCCTCTAATGATGTGTTCCAATGAGCGCTCACATCAAACCATCATAAAGCCTCTGTGAGCAGCCTGTCCCCCATGGATAAAAAGAAAGACTGACAGACAGGGATAAAAAAAGGTGCTAATTTGGCTCATTCTTCTCTGGGTGAAATGCCATGACACTGAATAGACAGATAAGCCTGCAATGATGTTTAATATGAGGCCATTTTAGCCCTGATTTCCAGTTTGGCTGCTCAAATAATGCACTGTCCTGTCTTCCAGATGTATGCCCAATCACTGCGAGCATGGTGGACGATGCACTCAAACCTGGGACAGCTTCAGCTGCTCCTGTGACGGGATAGGTTATACTGGAGCTACATGTCACACATGTAAGTATAATTCAGCTCAGTTTTGCTTTGTGTTTATAAAAAGAACGAGATTTACCGACAAAAAACACTACAATAATTATGATGAAATGCCATTGAAGGCCCACTCTTAATTTCCTAAAATATTTAACTAAGTGTGTAAATAACTTTTTAAACATAATTTGAAGGTTAACACCCAAATAGCCATTTGGACCCAGTTTCCACAATAAAACACTGGGAGCCTCAAATACTTTTTGACGTCTAACACTGAAGATAACACTGCATATATTGCTTTTTCTTACCTTTACACTTTGTATCAACAACTACAGTGTGCTGCTTATGAAATCCATGAAGTGATACAGAAAAAAAATTGTAATGAACACATTTTGAACATTTTGATTCTTGAAAAATATAATAACAAAAATATATTCAAATGAATTAAAAGGCTGAAATTAAATTATCGATGTAGCAAACAAAAGCAAAAAAATGCAGTGAGCCGTCATCCTTATATTGCCTTTGGGCTTTCGGAGCATGTAGCAGAGCCTGGACCTGAATTTTAAAAAATGAACTGGGAATAAAACATTATTCCACTAAGCTGTATGCTGTGAGGCATGAGCGGTGTTTTTAACGTAGTTCATGGTGGAGAACAGCTGTTCACATACATATGTGGATCCAGATCCAGCTCCAGATCAAGTTGACTTACATCTACCGCGTTTTGGCGGGTACACCGGCTTCCAAGAATGTGACATTTATTTTGAGCGATGAAAAGCCACGGGTTGCTGACCCCTGATCTATACCAATGTCAAGGTTTTTCCCAGAACCTTTATATTATATGGAGGTTCTCACTCAGAGATCTCATTTATAAACATGGTTCCTAATTCACTTACTAACAACACAATTTTTAAGGGAGGCAAAAGGGATTCAGGCAAAGATCTCTTTTTGTATCTTTCCTAAGCTCAGCTGAATGACACATCATAAAGGAATATGACAAAGACACAAAAGAATGAAATAAAGTAACATCAATGAGATTTTAACACTAAGCTAACAGTACTGCACTAGAACATTTTTCACCATTCTAGATTTAAAACACGTTTAAAGCGTTTTTAACGTTTATTAACAAACATTGAGACCTGCTAATACTAATGCTCTCAATCAAAGCCAGTGAAAAGGTAAGAATTATCGGAATAACTAGATAGACGTTTCATTTCAGGACACTGTCATCAAATAAAAATGAAAATCAAAGTGTGATTAGCTGATTCCACTGTGAGGTTTAACTAATGTTAAACAACAATTGACAAGGTACCACAGGAGCAAATGTGATCAAATTCCTAACTGAAAATTCTGTCATTCTCTGTTTTAAGAATGTAACCCTTTTGTTATCAACCACATATAGTTTCATAACATCTTGAAGTGCAGTGATATTAAATCAGTTACCCCAATTAGATATACTAGATATACCTTTTTATATGGCAGTGATGAAAGCAGTTTTTCACCCTCATATGTCGAGGCCCAGTGTCTAATCAGATCACACCGTAATCATTTACATATCCATCTGAGACAAAACTGCATGTTGGATATAGCAGCAATACAACATTTATTATCATTAGCAATTATAAATTAAGCAGCAAGTAACATAGGTAATCATAACTGTCGAACTATTACATTGAACAGGATAATAATCCACAAGAAAAAGTTAAACAAGGTCCCACAATGCTTACTTGTTCCACCTAAATTAGCCTTAGCCATTGGGTAAGATGAAATGGGGCTTTTTTGAATGTAGGAAAGAAAATGTATGCTTCCTTTGGTCTCCACAGGCGCACTCACAAAAATACATGAACATGATGTACATCTGCGTGCATGCCACACTCACACACCCGTGTCTACGCCTTAACATCTGCGTGTGTTCTTTCTTGTTTAGATTCGTGCTGAGCTCCTACACAATTAGTCCCATGAACCCTTTGTTTGCCCAGTACACTGGCTGCATCAGGTGATGAGCATGCTGCTTCGAGAACAACAGAGTGCAAATGCTAGCAGTTAGACCTCCAGTTCCTTCTTAGAGCAGAAAGGTTGTAAAACATAAAAACTTGACATGTGTAGAGGCCTTAAACCTGCCTTTATGGCTTGGTTTGCCTTATGGCTATTCTCTTGGCCTGGACCTTCAGACTAATGAGTTTTTGATTTCTGTACCCAGTTTGTTTTATGAAACTTCACCATGCTATTAAGTGATTTCATGTGTCCATTTGACACATTTAAGATATAATGAGCTTGCGTAACATGCTGCGCTATTATTTGAGAATTCTTACCTAGCCATTATGCCATTATCTGTTTGTTCCACCATTTAGGTTATTAGCTTTAATAGTGTGATGATGTAGTTAATGTTAGGGGTATGGCAAAGAATTAAAAGAGGGCCCCGGACCCTGGAGCACCCCCCACAGGGACACAGTCGAATGCCTTCTCCAAATCCACAAAACACATGTGGACTGGTTGGGCAGACCTCTTGAGGGTGTAGAGCTGGTCCAGTGTTCCTCGGCCAGGACGAAAACCACATTGTTCCTCCTGAATCCAAGGTTAGACTAACTGCTGAATTCGTCTCTCCAGTACCCTGGCATAGACTTTCCCGGGGAGGCTGAGAAGTGTGATATCCCTATAGTTGGAACACACTCTCTGGTCCAACTTTTTAAACAGGGGAACCACCACTCCAGTCTGCCACTCCCGGGGCACTGTCCCTGCCCGCCATGCAATGCTGCAGAGGCATGTCAACCAAGACAGCCCAACAGCATCTAGAGACTTGAGATACTCCAGGCGGATCTCATCCACCCCCGGGGCCCCACAACTGAGGAGGTTGCAGACCACCTCATTGACTTCAGCCCGGGTGATGGGCGAGTCCACCTCAGAGTCCACCGCATCACCTTCATCATTGGAACACATGACGGTGGGATTGAGGAGAGCCTCAAAGTATTCTTTCCACTGCCTAACTATTTCCCCAGTCGAGGTCAACAGCTCCCCACCTACACTGTAAACAGTGTTGGCAGGGTACTGCTTCCCCCTTCGGAGGCACCGGACTGTTTGCCAGAATCGCTTCTTTTCTAAGGCCTCCCCAAACTCCTCCCAGCTCCTGGTTTTTGCCTCCTTAACCACCCCAGCAGCAGCATGCTTAGCCTCCCGGTACCTATGTCAGAAGACCCAGAGGCCAACATGGCCCAATAGGTCTTCTTCTTCAGCTTGACGGTATGCCTTACTTCTGGAGTCCACCACCGGGTTCGGGGATTTCCACCACGGCAGGCACCAGCAAACTTATGCCCACAGATCCGGATGGCCGTTTCGACGATGGAGGCTGTGAACATGGTCCACTCTGACTCAATGTCCCAAGCCTCCCCAGGTAGCTGAAAGAAGCTCTCCTGGAGGTGGGTGTTGATAGCCTCTCTGAAAGAGGGCTCAGCCAGACATTACCAGCAGACCCAAACAATCACCCATCTCCAGGTGTCACTGTGAGCGTTGAAGTCCCCCAGCAGAAATATGGAGTCCCCAGTAGGGGCACTTTCCAGTAACCCCCCCAAGGACCCCAAGAAAGTTTGGTAGCCAGCCGCTATGTCCTGGGATCGGGCTGCCAAGGACCCCGCCCTTGACCGCCACCCAATCCACAATGCACCTGACCCGAATGGTTTCCTCTGTGGGTGGTGGGCCCATGGGAGGAATGGCCCACGTTGCCTCTTAGGGCTGGGCCCGGCCGGGTTGCACCATACCGAGCGACGTTGCTGGGCCTTTGTTATGGTCTTTCATTGGGGTTTTTTGAACTGCTCTTGGTCGGGCACGTCACCTTGGACCTGTTTGCCATGTTGAGACCCTGACAGGGGGATGAAAACCCCCGGGCAACATAGCTAGATCATTCTGGCACTCAAACCCCTCTACCACGGTAAGGTGGCAGTTCAAGGAGGGGAGATTTAATACCAGGGGTAGGTAATTCCAGTCTTGCAGGGCCTGCAAAGTTCTGTGTTTTTCCTACTTATGTATAGATGTTTAAGTAACCTGATAACTACCAGGTTTAGTATGTGTGTTAGAGAATGGAAATGAGAAAACTGTGCTGGACACTGGCTCCGTGTGCCCACCCCTGCTTTATACCTTTATGCCCTTGCTGAACATTGGGCATGGTGACCTTAGGTTTCATATACAGTTGTTCCAGAGTATACTGTTCTATTGGTCAGTGCTTTTTAAAAGAATTGTGCAAATTCACCAGTTAGACAGACATAATTTTGGACATATGGTATATCTGCTCTATAGTGATCCTATGGGTATTTCTTTTAACTGGTAGTTTGAGCTGGGTAGGGTTGATCAATTTCATGGTGCAGAAGCAAATGGGCTATAACTATAAACATACAATGTCCTCCTATACAGTGGCATCCAAAAGTGTGGGCACCCTTGGTCAAAATTGTTATTGTCAACAGTAAAGAAATCTGAAGATGAAATTATCTCCAAAAGGCATAACTTTAAAAAAGAAACACACTTTTCAAAATGTTAAGCAATACTAGTGTATCATTTTGGTTTTGGTTTGGTTTAACGTGATAAAGGAAAGGATAACTTTGTAAAAGCATGGGAACCTTACAGATTTGAGCAGTCTTTGACTGAGGTCTCAGAACTTAGTTTGGCTTTTAGGGTTATGGTTTATATATGATAATATATAAACCATAATTTCAGAGACAACAGCTTGTAGGACTGCTAGAAAAGCAAATCAGAACCAGCAAAAGAACTGCAGGAAGAATTAGACTCTGAGGTTGTGGTACATTGTTCATACTATGTACTACTTAAGCAGGGTGCCCAAAGTTTTGCTTGAAAAAAATATTTTTGCTTAAAATTAAAAGGGAAATTGTCATCTTTTTGACCGGGGTACTAAACTTTGGCATGACCCAACTAGAAATACAACACCTGGCCTGATTTGCAGTGACCCTCTAAGATTCTTTAAAATTCTTCCAGTTATATCAGACTGGGTTTTTAGCTGGTTAGTAGCATCCATGAGAACAATGTAAGCTCAGCATGCGCAGTCCCCTTGCATTAGAGGAGTTCTTCCTAAAATTGGCACAACCTTAATCCTGAATTCTACTAGGTAATAAATTAATTAAATTAAATTAATTAAATAAATTAATTTTGGCATTATTCATAATGACATGAATAGCTAATTATCTATAATTAGCTGTTTGGTGGAGTTTGTTGCAGCTCCTAGAAAGCTACCTTCCTGCAGATTTCCTCTAAGCCTAATCTAACACACCCCATTGAGCCAATCAAGAACTTCCAAAGGCAGTAATTAGTTGGATGAGCTGGGGTGGATTAGGGTTGAATCTAAAGTCTGCAGGTAGGTAGCTCCAGGAGTAGGGTCAGTGACCCCTGATGTACTTGAGTAATGACTTTACACTTCAAAATTGATCCTGAGAATAAATCTATAAATAAAGTTAAATAAGAATAATCTCGGATTGTTTTAAGAAACACAAACATTGTGTGGCATTCTACTAACCAAATATTTCTATTTAGATGTGCAAATTTAGCATTTGTAACAGCTCAACCCAGTTCTACAAGAATTCACAAAATATTTCTGTATGTCAACAAATGTAGCAAATAAATGAGTTTGGTACTCTTCCCCTAATCACAAAATCTGATCACCATTGGTCCCTGGAGATACAATGGAAATGCCAAGACCAAATGCCTACGTTTCTTGTGATCTGATCATTTGTTACAGCTATAAACAAGACAACACTCACATGTAGTGTACTTTTCAGTTCATAAGTTTAATTTGAATTAAACCAATTTTGAATAAATGAATATTGATATATGACATCATTGTTGGGAACATTTCATTATTAATAATGTTCATATTTAATAATCACAAAAACAAGTCTGAGTAATGAGTCCAAGACATTTTACACCACAATGATGGCTATGGTTTATCCATTGCAGAAAGTGTTACGTTAGCATCACTGCATTACAACTCCAGCGGGTTTAGAAAACCATCTCATGTACAACTGTTTTCATTTGTCTTATGGAGAAATGGATAATTGCATTGTCTCTGAAGGTCTTTCCAAATCATTTGTCTGTGCTGAGCTTCAGTTTTACCATTTTGAGGGTTGTTTCTGGACCCCCAGGGCTTAACGGAGAACATAAACAAAGCGCTTCTGTTTGTCAGTGAGACGAAAAGTAAAACACAGGCACCAATCACACAACTGTCACTCAGAGAGTTGTCTGAATCTTCCTTTTTTTCCCTTTTTTACAGAGATGTAATTCTCCACTACCTTTCGGTAAACAAAGCCTGCTTTTGTGTGAGCTTGAAAAGATGCAAAAACAAACAAACAAACAAAACCATCGTCCTTTGGTTTTTGTCCAAAAACAGACATGGAGCAGAGGGAAAAGTAAAAAATAAAATAAAATAAAAATTTCCTCCTTTTAGTATTCTCTGGCTTCAGCTCTGGATTGACCTTGTTGTGCAGATTTCTCACAAAGCCTGAAGCAAGCTCCTTCTTTATTCCATTGATTTGGAGACTACATGAGAGGCAGCTTATGTACAGTAGGTGCTCCACTGAAACTAAATCATTTCAGTCAAGGAGACCCAATGGTTTGACAAGGTCACCCCGTCTTAGCGCTGTTGCGTCTGAAAGCTACTTACATATAAATCATAATCTGTTGTCACATTTATAGCCTACACATAAAGGCTTATCAGCAAGTCTGTGTAGGCCTCTCAGCTAACATAACTTATATTAAAGTCAATTGATTGCATTTTTACAGCTACCTGCTGTTTGCGGATGCCCTGAAAGCAGATGTGAAATGTTCTTCCTCCTTATTTTTATTCTTTCTGCGTCTAAGATGGCAAAAACATCTGAAAAGTATTTCTGCAGTCTTTGCCCACAGTCCAACCCAACACATATTCATTTTAGAGTTTTGAAAGTTTTGATATGCCCTCTTTAAAAAGAATAAAGGTTCTTTTAGGGTTATGTTGTAATGTTTATGTAGAACCATGACAAACCTGCAAAAACAAAAAACAAACCTGCCAAAACAATGTTTATGCCTTCATCCTTTGTTTCATTACTGATCAAATTATTTTTGATTTTTGTAAAGCTGCTTTGTGACATCAGTTGTAAAAAGTAAAATACGAATAAATTAGATTTGATGATTTCATTTTGTGTAATTTTGTGTTCTGTGCGGAAGCTTTTGGAGCCATTAGAGTCTTCAGCGGTCTGCTTCCAGAAATTCCAAAATGAAGCACACTGAATAACTTGGCTTATACTGTATATTAGTTTTGTTTTGTTTTTTAATGGTGGATTTACCCTTAAATATGAGGTATAATGTGAAAAGTCTCTTTTAGATTGGTATTGATTATTTGGTCTTGTACAGATACCTGCCATTTTTTGTTTGCTTTTTGGGAATTATGAAAAATGTTTATAGAAAAAAAAATTGTTTCACACCAACACAGAAACATGGTTGATTTTTCTCTCAGGAGCACACTTTTAACACAATTTTTCTCCACCTTATCCCCCCAGGGCCTGGGTAGCAGTTTGACTGTTGATGTGTGTTTGTAAAGATGCATCTCACTGTCTAAAAGCCACACAGTGGGAAGGCTTTACATAATACATTACACACAGTATCATGGCCACTTTCATTGAGACCTGCCTCAGACGAACACAGCACACCAGCAGTTTGTTTTCTGGTTACAATCTGCTGCACTTCAAGGTCAAAGAATTACATTTACTGGCTGAGTTTAAATATAATTATGGTTATTTCATCCAGCCAGTGCAAAACTTTGCAACATTGAGATGATAACTGCACAAGTATATAAAGCACCGTCAGTACATTTGACCATTTCTGTTCATCTGATTGTCATTGTGTTCACACAATGGATTTTTCATCACAGTTTCTGTTTCTTTCTTTTTAGCTGTCTATGAACAGTCATGCGAGGCTTATAAACACCTGGGTAGATCTTCAGACCTGTATTGGATTGACCCAGATGGCAGTGGCCCTCTAGGACCCTTCAAAGTAATTTGCAACATGACAGGTAATTTATGCATACATCTGAACACCATTAAAGGGTCAATTTCATGCTAAATGTAATGAAAAATGCCTTATTGTTATTACAAAGTGTTTGTCATGTCAAAACACACATATGCATTTCTCCAGCTTTTTGGCCTACAGTAGTTTAGTTTTTGATAATTTCCTCTAAATTTATAATGTTTCAGCCTGGGCTGCTTTTTAAATGCATGTTAGAGGAAAGCCAATCAGAATAGATTTTTGTTGTTGTTGTTGTTGTTGTTGTTGTTGTATGTTTGTGTTGTTTTCTTTTGTTCTTGTTTGTTTGATTTACATATTGTATATCAGTCTTAAATGCATTGTAATAGTCTTTTTATTTCTAAATGTAAAAATGTAAATGTAAAATAAGAGCTTGTTTTAATAATGTTAGAGCATTTCTATTGGTCTACTCATCTAGAGCTATGTATACCGTGAGCAGAGCAGCTATAGGGTTTGAACCATGATGAAAACTAAAACATTAACAAAAGTGGATATATATGGTTTTCATTGGACAGCAGCAATATGTGGGCCATTAAATATATCTGTTGTAATGTGTTATGAAGCTTTACTTACTCTCATTTGTACTTAGGCCCCTAGCATATGTCTTGTGGTTGCAAAGTTCTCTTGGCTTTAGCAATGTTATGTAATTGGGGAGAAAATGAACAGACATTTCTCATTGTGCCATGCACATGGCAGCTGGTCGAACTTCGAAGACAAAGACCCTATGCAACAAAGGCTTTAATTGATTGTCAATAAAGAGGTGTACCCTGACAAAACATGGACAATTTTGAGGAGCAGCTCTTAAAGCCTATAAGGAGGTATCTCTATGAATTGTCTCTAAAAAATAATTTTTTTAACTCAAGAATAGAAATCTTCTTTATAGTTAGAACTGTGATAATGGTTTTCAGTCATGGAACATAACATCTCAAAATGTCACAGTGTCACCTGCAGTTGTGGAGTGTATGCTACAGGCAAAACAAAGCCGCAGAGAGTATGCTAGTTTGTAAGCTCCCAAAGGCACTTTCGGCTCTGTGCAACTCTCACGCACTTCGTTTCACAGGAAGTATGCTGAGGCCTTTAGTACAGTTCCATTGTATGGTACTGGTGTTTTGATATGCACTTAATTCACATTAATTAAATACCCTGCGGTTTACTCTGCATTAATGTGCCATATGAGAAATCGCTCAGAGACTAGTGAGAGCAGAGCAGCTCGCAGTGTTTAAATAAGCCACGCTCTTTACCCGAGGCACCTTCCTCCAGAGAAAGCTACAAACATTTCCATTCCTGTGCCAACTCGTGAGATTCAGTAGAGGCACACCATCCCCTGCTCTAGCCAAACATTTGCTTTAACATAGCAGCCCATTTGTTTCCAAGGCAACCTGGCTTCGTTACACTGCGCCAGTCTTGGACTACACTGTTAAAAGTCCCGGTAGTCCAAACAAACATCAAAAATGAAATAAGTCACTTACAGAAAGAGAGTGTATGTGGATATCAGCACATGAAATGCTGAAATGCTATCAGTTTGGGCCAGACCTGGAGCCTTCTAAAAGCCTGAGAAATCCCTGCACTAATGTGATGGGCAGCAGAGATGCCAATTAAACGGAAGTGGCTCTGTGGATCCAAAGATATTCCAAGTTCATTGAATGTATTCCTGAGAGAGTGCATGAAAATGCAGTGCAGGAGGATAACAGTTTTGGTCTGAACTTGAGAGAGACATCTGCAACAAAACAGATCAGAAAGTATAATCCTTTAATGTGTAAAATTTGAAATTTGTAAGTTGTCACAGTAAATCGCGCCTTATATATCCACTAATGTGCTTCAGTTTGAAGTGGAAATGTTGCTTGGAAGTAGCAAAACACAGGAGAACAAATCTCAACCTTTTTTAATGAATTTTAGAACTATTTTAGAAATATTTGAATGATTAGTCCTTTTTTAAGCATACACTGTAAAATCGAACCACACTTCTTATTCAAATATTTAAATGAACAGAATGCTTTAGAAAGTTGTGTTGACTTAAAATGATGAAGCCAATCTACCTCAAAATTAATAGATGGGGCTCACACTCAGTAAGATCAACTTTTTGATTTATGATATATGAGTTATGATATATTAAACTGACTGTGTTAAACTTACTTGAAAGAACTGAGTTATTTGGTTACATTTAGGATGGGCCATATGTTTTGGCAGTGCAAGCTCAATGAGTAAAACTTACTGGCTCCAAGCAGCAACAATTTGCATACTGAGTGGGACTTCCCCTCCCTACTCACTATCATTGTATAGTCATTCCCTTCAGGTCACCTTCCCTATGTGTGGACCTATAATGAATATTACTTGCCCACCCTCAGTGTTGAACAAGAGCAAATTACAAATAGTTACTGTCATCAGAGCACTTTCGTTGTTGCCTGTGGTTGTATATAGACTGCATGCTAAATTGATCTCTAATGCAGATTTTATGCTATCAGCATTAGATTGAGTGGAATTTGTAAGTAATATGTAAGTTTATTTCTCCGTTTGAACAGTGAAATTGCTTGATTAACTCAACTGCAAATAGCATGTTAACTTCACTGTTTGGACATTGTTGGGTGTTTAAGCTCAAATGATTTAAGACAATTATTTTATCATTTAAGCTCACTTAACTTTTTTTACAGTGAACTCAATTTTAAGTAAATTATACACAATAAACATTGGTTAGTACAACAAACAATACCTACACACCTTTTTTAGGCAGTCTGTTTGCATTATATTTTTAAATGTGTGATCTGCATCTCAACTACACAAGGAAATCGAAACTTCTCTTTTTGCCATTTTTGAACCGTACTCGTATTTCTACAGTACTACAAGTGACTGGAGTGTAGTGTTACAGATCAATTGTCCAGTCTTTTTAGCAGCAGTTACACCTGGGACAGATTTAGTGGCAGAGGATTTAGACCAGCCTTCAGCACCATGAACCTGAACTAGTATGTTTCTGATGAACTTGTGAAAATATATTTAGATGTTTTGAATTTAAATGTAGGAGAGATGAACTTCTTTCAGTGCTTAAAATAAATCTGCACTTTCCTTCCAATATCTGCTTTTTCCATGAGCAACGTGAGAAATAATTAAACACAAAATAGTAAATAAAGCAAAACATAGGAAGGGATGCTTCAAGGTCTGTTCACCATAGGGCACCCAGCAGTGTTGATCATGGGACAGATTTTGCAGAGCAGTGATCAGGACAGCTGAAATGTGACAACCTGTAAACATTTGTTTGTGTGTGTGTGTGTGTGTGTGTGTGTGTGTGTGTGTGTGTGTGTGT
>JAVGWO010000126.1:15000-16209 GCA_034509495.1 Acestrorhynchus altus | reverse complement strand
GTGGAGAGTGCAGAGTGGAGAGTGTGTGTGGAGAGTGCAGAGTGGAGAGTGTGTGAGGAGAGTGCACAGAGTGTGCAGGAGCTGAACTCTGTTCTGAGGGGTTTGAAAAGAAATCATCACCTGAAGGATATAATCTCCTGGTTTGACGTCCGTAATGTCGATCCACTGGCAGTCGATGTCGTGTCTGTAAGTGTCCCAGCAGCCCACAGTGATGCCCTGCTGACCAAAGTTTGCACAGGCGTATCTCTTCTGGATGCCTGTGAGATGAGAACAGCTGTTTAGAGCAATAATAATAATAATAATAATAATAACATTAATATTAATAATAACATCAATAATAATAATAACATTAATATTAATAATAATAACAGTAATAATAATAACATTAATATTAATAATAACATCAATAATAATAATAATAACATTAATATTAATAATAACATCAATAATAATAACAACAGTAATAATAATAATAATAATAACATTAATAATAATGATAATAATAATACTACAGGCTGCAGAGACAGTCAGTGTAACAGCTGAATTCAATCCAACGTTAGATCTACGCTGCGTCACTGAATCCACATCTAATCAGAACTGAACGAATGACAGACTGAAGACTGAGCGATATTATGGGATAGATTCTGACCCTCGTCACACTCCGTGTCCTCCAGACAGAAACTGGCCTTATGACCCTCAGCCACTTTAGTCCCGTTCAGACTCAGAAGGTCATAGTGAGTGAAGACCTCCATACTGTGGTAGTGTCTGTTCACAGAAAACAAACAAACAAACAAACAAACAAACAAACATCAATCACACTGGTGTTTCAGAGCTGTTCAACTAACGTTAACCTAACCCTATACCCTAAACCCTATACCCTAAACCCTATACCCTAACCCTTATACCCTAAACCCTATACCCTAAACCCTATACCCTAAACCCTATACCCTAAACCCTATACCCTAACCCTTATACCCAAAACCCTATACCCAAAACCCTATACCCTAAACCCTATACCCTAAACCCTATACCCTAACCCTTATACCCTAAACCCTATACCCTAAACCCTATACCCAAAACCCTATACCCAAAACCCTAAACCCTATACCCTAAACCCTATACCCAAAACCCTATACCCAAAACCCTAAACCCTATACCCTAAACCCTATACCCTAACCCTTATACGCTAAACCCTATACCCTAAACCCT
>JAVGWO010000126.1:5000-10000 GCA_034509495.1 Acestrorhynchus altus | reverse complement strand
ACTGTTATTATACCCATTGGGCAAAGTGACCTTAGGTGCCCATTCTATTGGTCAGCACTCTTCTATAAAGATTACAAAGATGTTTACAACTCAGATCAAGAGCCGTCCAGATACTTTTGGACACTTTTGTGTTCTTCAGTCCTGTTGGAAAATGCATTGAAGGTTCTTGTTGCATTGGAGCTTTGCCTGAAGAACAGTGTATAATCTCCATCAAGACGATGGTAGGCGTGGTCTACCACTGAAGAGTAAATCCATATTAGACACATTTCTATCAGTTTTTATACAAAATGCTGGAAAAAAGTGAGAAAGAGAAGTGATATATATCAGACAGGTGTGAGGCTCTGAAGCTCCAGCAGAACCAGGCTGGAGGAGAAACAGAGCAGTAAATCCTGCTGAAAGAGGAATGTTCTCACACACCCTGCTGTTCAGGTTCCTCCTCATCTTCACTTCCTCCTCGTTCATTATTATATAAATATTAAATTATTATATTATTATAGCTGAACTACAGCTTTATTATTTAATCAGTAAATAGAGGGTATTACATTATGTTACTCAGTAATTGCTATGAACTTTGTTCGTCTCTATTCAATACCTCCTGATGGATTATGCGGAGTTTGTATTTATTATCATTATCATTATTATTATTATTATTATTATTATTATTATCATTATTATTATCATTATTATTATTATTATCATTATTATTATTATTATTATTATTATCATTATTATTATTATTATTACTATCATTATCATTATTATTATTTTTATTATCATCATTATTATTATTATTATTATTATTATTATTATCATTATTATTATTATTATCATTATCATTATTATTATTATTATTATTATTATTATTATTATTATTATCATTATTATTATTATTATCATTATTATTGTGTGTATCATTATTATTATTATTATTATTATTATTATTATCATCATCATTATTATTATTATTATTATTATTATTATCATTATTATTATTATCATTATTATTATTATCATTATCAGTATGAATTACTCACTATTCACTATGGATTATCCACATTATATTGATTTTAATTCTCCAATTAATTCACCAATTCTGAAATACAATCAGCTATTTCATTTGATATCAACACACACACACACACACACACACACACACACACACACTGTATATCTGGCCGTGTTTCGGGAACAGATGTTCGTGGCTGGACGTGCTCAGTGCAGGCATCCTCTTCTCTGCTGCTTCTGTTCAGTCTGAGTCTTTAATTAAAGCCAACTTAATGTATGTACTGTCTCCACACACACACACACACACACACACACACACACACACACACAGCAGCAGCAGTAGCTAGTGCTTAACACTCACTGAAAACAGCTCTGTGTTCCATCATCCTCCTAACGTTTGAGGACACACTGCACGTCTGAGCATATGAAGGGGACATTTCTGTGTGTGTGTGTGTGTGTGTGTGTGTGTGTGGTAGATACACCCACCCTGCCCCATTCGTGCCCCAGTCAGGCCTCTTTGGCCGTTCGACAGCTCTCACACCTGGTAACCTTGCCAGGTCCCAGTTATCATCACACCGTCCCCCACGCCATTCTTCAGCACCTCACCCGACCTCACCGCGTTCGCCCTTTCGCAGACGCACCAGGGGTTGCTGGGTAAGCTAACAACAAAAGGAGAGCTGTTCTGGGGTCTGACTGCCAAAGCAGAGCAGCACAGACAGTTACTCCAGATCAGCAGGACTACTCTTTGTCCCTCGACTTCAGTAGAAACAGTGAGAGAGCTTGGGTGTCTAATACTTCTGACCACGTAGTACATCTGTGTTCTTCTTTAAAGGCTGATGGTCTGATGTGATCTGAGCTGTAGGTCTGCTTCTGCTCCACAGCCCCCGATTAAAAGCCTGTTTATTCGTGGTGGCCCTGTAGTCTTGTAGAGCTGTTCCAGATGACAGCTTCTGGCTGGAAGATTCATCATCCACACACTGAATAAACATCTCCTCCACAGCAGTTCACAACCCTCGTCCCCGTCCACGAGCTCCACGTTCACACGGACCCTTTCCTCTCTTACGTAACCTGTTCAGAGCTCTTCTCTGGAAGCCGCAGTGATGGGGTGGTGGTGTTGTAGTGATGGTGGTGTTGTGGCGTTGTAGTGATGGCGGTGTTGTGATGGTGGTGTTATGGTGTTGTGGTGGTGGTGTGATAATTGTGTGAGGTGGGACACTATTAGCTGATGAGCAGAGCTGCCTCCAACTGTTTGGGAAGTGCACTGCAGATTCAGGAAAACAGAGAGATGATTCATGGGAAAAAGGGGAAATGAGCTAAAGGCTCCCTATCTGAAAAATGCAGGACGTGGTGGAGACACAGATGGTGGAAGTCTGAGGCTGTGGTTGTAGACACTGGTATTAAAAGTGTTAAACGGCACAGTGTGTCTTCCCACATTAAACCCTATACTGGTTTCTCCATCTGTGGAAAAGTGTGCTTCATGCTGTTCGATGCCCTCACTGGAACACTGGACTGTACGAGTGTTGTGTGGGTGGAGCGCGTGAGTGTGTGTACCTCAGGTCTGTAGGCCTTCCTGAAGCCGGCAGAGTGTGTGAGGCGGCAACTCTGCCGGGACACAGCTGACAACCGCGGGCATCCCCCTGGCACACGTGCTGTTCCCCATCAACTTCACGGCTTTGCCCATCCTGCAGGAGGACAGGTGCGCCTCGTTCCCCGTGCAGTTCACCGAGAAACCCCAGTAATTCTTCTTCCTGCGCTGGGACAGCAACCTGCAGGAGGAACCGCAACAACTCAAACTGCAGCACCAACACATTTCCCTCCCTGCTGGACTGCAATATGACTCGGAAAACAAGAGGGACATGTTTATCCAGAGACATCTGTTCTTCTCTGAGATGTTTCTCTATGATTTTGGAGAACCGTATGAAGATCTCCTGCAGTTTCATGGTGACATACATCTGGACATTAGTGAGGACAGGCTAAATCTATTATTTACATTTGAAAAGTCCCCCAAACCTCCTCCCAAATGTAAGTCATGATTGAGAGAACAAGTTTAATGAACCTAAATATTTATCTTCAAAGAACAACAGTGAACACACACACACACACACACACACACACACACAAACACACCTGGAGCAGATAACAGAGGCAGGGCTAAAGGGAGACCCAGGTGGGCACACTGATAGTGGGGCTGCCCACCGTTGGGGACATAATGTGAATTAAGCATCAGCTGACGTCTGTATGGGAGACTGTCGAGTGTCTCGCAGATGCTTCGAAATGTTCTTGTAAAGGTCAGATGGAGACAGATCGTTTCTGAGTAAGCCACCCACTCCCCCAAACTCCACCCCCCCAAACTCCACCACCTCTCCCCAAAGCTCACCTCCCTCCTAAACCCCCCCACTCTCCCAAAAACTCACACCACTTCCCCAAACTCCACCCATTTAAAACTCCACTGTCCCCCCCAAACTCCACCCACTCCCTGGTGTGGTAGGTGATGATCTGTAGAATCAGAAGTAGGTTGTTAAATAAGGCTCACTAATTGTAGGTGCTGGTGATCTGGGGCGACCATGGACTCATACAGGGCGTTTTACTGTGAACACAGAACACTTACTTGTAGCTCTGGTGTTGAAGCAGCATCCGGCGTGTCCACTCCTGCCGGCTGTTCATCATGCTCCAATCCTCGTCCACCAAATCTGCCTCCATTCCCATCCTTCAGCTCCACAAAGCCCTCTGTGATGGGAACACGTTTGCGCTGGGAAAAAGTTGCCCGGATACGGACATCCTCCACCCGAACATCCAGAGTCTAAGGACAGAGAGAGAAACAGCAGATGAACCTCCAGACTGAAGGCGTATAGCAGTGAACAGATCAACCAGTTCTTTACACCATGGGTACGAACAGCAAACACCAGCCCCCATCAGACTGGATTTTGACAGAAGCTCCTGCCATGTTTGGAAGCTGCACTGTGAGGTGTTGATCTGCTTTAGTGCTGATAAAAGTTCTCGAGTTCTTCTCAAATCTGAAGAGCAGAAAATACAGCCACTGGACGCTAACATGTACTGAGCTTCAACCAGCTCAGAAGAGCCCAACCGGTCAGTTACAGGGTCTCCAAACTGACCCAGTCCTATGTCCCCTCCACCGCAGGACCCATGAAGGCTGGGTGGTCTCCTCTATTTATAAAAACTCATAAAGGGGTCCTTTTCTGCGAAGAACCTTCCTGTGACAAAGGCCGTGCCCTCTGACCCCTGACCAGACTCAATAGAACAAGTCCGGTCTCATCCATCCTGTAGTCAGCGAGACACGGCGCATTCCTCACTCGCTCAGCCCGGGACGTCCCAGAGCAGCCGAGCTGCAGTCAGCCTGAACAGAACGGCATTTACTGGGCTGTGAAAAAGTATTAAGCCCCAATTGGAGTTTCTGGGGATATGTATAATAATAATAATAATAACAATAACAATATTAATAATAGAATAATAAATATTAATAAATAATAATGATAATAATAATAATAAAAATAATAATAAGAAGAATATTAATAATAATAACAATAACAATAAGAATATTAATAATATGATAATAATAATAATTTAAAAAATAATGATGATAATAATAATATTATGTATAGTGATGATGATAATAATAATGATAATAATAATAATAATACATTAATAATATAAATATCAATGATAATAATAAAAATGTGTAATAATGATGATGATAATAATAATATTAATATGTGTATTGATGATATGTGTGATAATAATAGTAATATGTGTATTAATAATAATATTAATAATAATGACTCAGCCGCAAAAGTGTCAAAAGTGATTTTCTAATATCAGTGTTTTTTCATAGTTAAACACACTGCTCTGTCTTTATTTACATTCTTATTAACACAGGGCTATATTTATATATGTTATATATATATCTATTTACATTATATATATTTATTTACATTTTATATTTATTTATATTTGTATATATATATATATATATATAT
>JAVGWO010000125.1:15000-16223 GCA_034509495.1 Acestrorhynchus altus | reverse complement strand
GTGGAGAGTGCAGAGTGGAGAGTGTGTGTGGAGAGTGCAGAGTGGAGAGTGTGTGAGGAGAGTGCACAGAGTGTGCAGGAGCTGAACTCTGTTCTGAGGGGTTTGAAAAGAAATCATCACCTGAAGGATATAATCTCCTGGTTTGACGTCCGTAATGTCGATCCACTGGCAGTCGATGTCGTGTCTGTAAGTGTCCCAGCAGCCCACAGTGATGCCCTGCTGACCAAAGTTTGCACAGGCGTATCTCTTCTGGATGCCTGTGAGATGAGAACAGCTGTTTAGAGCAATAATAATAATAATAATAATAATAATAACATTAATATTAATAATAACATCAATAATAATAATAACATTAATATTAATAATAATAACAGTAATAATAATAACATTAATATTAATAATAACATCAATAATAATAATAATAACATTAATATTAATAATAACATCAATAATAATAACAACAGTAATAATAATAATAATAATAACATTAATAATAATGATAATAATAATACTACAGGCTGCAGAGACAGTCAGTGTAACAGCTGAATTCAATCCAACGTTAGATCTACGCTGCGTCACTGAATCCACATCTAATCAGAACTGAACGAATGACAGACTGAAGACTGAGCGATATTATGGGATAGATTCTGACCCTCGTCACACTCCGTGTCCTCCAGACAGAAACTGGCCTTATGACCCTCAGCCACTTTAGTCCCGTTCAGACTCAGAAGGTCATAGTGAGTGAAGACCTCCATACTGTGGTAGTGTCTGTTCACAGAAAACAAACAAACAAACAAACAAACAAACAAACATCAATCACACTGGTGTTTCAGAGCTGTTCAACTAACGTTAACCTAACCCTATACCCTAAACCCTATACCCTAAACCCTATACCCTAACCCTTATACCCTAAACCCTATACCCTAAACCCTATACCCTAAACCCTATACCCTAAACCCTATACCCTAACCCTTATACCCAAAACCCTATACCCAAAACCCTATACCCTAAACCCTATACCCTAAACCCTATACCCTAACCCTTATACCCTAAACCCTATACCCTAAACCCTATACCCAAAACCCTATACCCAAAACCCTAAACCCTATACCCTAAACCCTATACCCAAAACCCTATACCCAAAACCCTAAACCCTATACCCTAAACCCTATACCCTAACCCTTATACGCTAAACCCTATACCCTAAACCCTATACCCTATAC
>JAVGWO010000125.1:5000-10000 GCA_034509495.1 Acestrorhynchus altus | reverse complement strand
ACTGTTATTATACCCATTGGGCAAAGTGACCTTAGGTGCCCATTCTATTGGTCAGCACTCTTCTATAAAGATTACAAAGATGTTTACAACTCAGATCAAGAGCCGTCCAGATACTTTTGGACACTTTTGTGTTCTTCAGTCCTGTTGGAAAATGCATTGAAGGTTCTTGTTGCATTGGAGCTTTGCCTGAAGAACAGTGTATAATCTCCATCAAGACGATGGTAGGCGTGGTCTACCACTGAAGAGTAAATCCATATTAGACACATTTCTATCAGTTTTTATACAAAATGCTGGAAAAAAGTGAGAAAGAGAAGTGATATATATCAGACAGGTGTGAGGCTCTGAAGCTCCAGCAGAACCAGGCTGGAGGAGAAACAGAGCAGTAAATCCTGCTGAAAGAGGAATGTTCTCACACACCCTGCTGTTCAGGTTCCTCCTCATCTTCACTTCCTCCTCGTTCATTATTATATAAATATTAAATTATTATATTATTATAGCTGAACTACAGCTTTATTATTTAATCAGTAAATAGAGGGTATTACATTATGTTACTCAGTAATTGCTATGAACTTTGTTCGTCTCTATTCAATACCTCCTGATGGATTATGCGGAGTTTGTATTTATTATCATTATCATTATTATTATTATTATTATTATTATTATTATCATTATTATTATCATTATTATTATTATTATCATTATTATTATTATTATTATTATTATCATTATTATTATTATTATTACTATCATTATCATTATTATTATTTTTATTATCATCATTATTATTATTATTATTATTATTATTATTATCATTATTATTATTATTATCATTATCATTATTATTATTATTATTATTATTATTATTATTATTATTATCATTATTATTATTATTATCATTATTATTGTGTGTATCATTATTATTATTATTATTATTATTATTATTATCATCATCATTATTATTATTATTATTATTATTATTATCATTATTATTATTATCATTATTATTATTATCATTATCAGTATGAATTACTCACTATTCACTATGGATTATCCACATTATATTGATTTTAATTCTCCAATTAATTCACCAATTCTGAAATACAATCAGCTATTTCATTTGATATCAACACACACACACACACACACACACACACACACACACACTGTATATCTGGCCGTGTTTCGGGAACAGATGTTCGTGGCTGGACGTGCTCAGTGCAGGCATCCTCTTCTCTGCTGCTTCTGTTCAGTCTGAGTCTTTAATTAAAGCCAACTTAATGTATGTACTGTCTCCACACACACACACACACACACACACACACACACACACACACAGCAGCAGCAGTAGCTAGTGCTTAACACTCACTGAAAACAGCTCTGTGTTCCATCATCCTCCTAACGTTTGAGGACACACTGCACGTCTGAGCATATGAAGGGGACATTTCTGTGTGTGTGTGTGTGTGTGTGTGTGTGTGTGGTAGATACACCCACCCTGCCCCATTCGTGCCCCAGTCAGGCCTCTTTGGCCGTTCGACAGCTCTCACACCTGGTAACCTTGCCAGGTCCCAGTTATCATCACACCGTCCCCCACGCCATTCTTCAGCACCTCACCCGACCTCACCGCGTTCGCCCTTTCGCAGACGCACCAGGGGTTGCTGGGTAAGCTAACAACAAAAGGAGAGCTGTTCTGGGGTCTGACTGCCAAAGCAGAGCAGCACAGACAGTTACTCCAGATCAGCAGGACTACTCTTTGTCCCTCGACTTCAGTAGAAACAGTGAGAGAGCTTGGGTGTCTAATACTTCTGACCACGTAGTACATCTGTGTTCTTCTTTAAAGGCTGATGGTCTGATGTGATCTGAGCTGTAGGTCTGCTTCTGCTCCACAGCCCCCGATTAAAAGCCTGTTTATTCGTGGTGGCCCTGTAGTCTTGTAGAGCTGTTCCAGATGACAGCTTCTGGCTGGAAGATTCATCATCCACACACTGAATAAACATCTCCTCCACAGCAGTTCACAACCCTCGTCCCCGTCCACGAGCTCCACGTTCACACGGACCCTTTCCTCTCTTACGTAACCTGTTCAGAGCTCTTCTCTGGAAGCCGCAGTGATGGGGTGGTGGTGTTGTAGTGATGGTGGTGTTGTGGCGTTGTAGTGATGGCGGTGTTGTGATGGTGGTGTTATGGTGTTGTGGTGGTGGTGTGATAATTGTGTGAGGTGGGACACTATTAGCTGATGAGCAGAGCTGCCTCCAACTGTTTGGGAAGTGCACTGCAGATTCAGGAAAACAGAGAGATGATTCATGGGAAAAAGGGGAAATGAGCTAAAGGCTCCCTATCTGAAAAATGCAGGACGTGGTGGAGACACAGATGGTGGAAGTCTGAGGCTGTGGTTGTAGACACTGGTATTAAAAGTGTTAAACGGCACAGTGTGTCTTCCCACATTAAACCCTATACTGGTTTCTCCATCTGTGGAAAAGTGTGCTTCATGCTGTTCGATGCCCTCACTGGAACACTGGACTGTACGAGTGTTGTGTGGGTGGAGCGCGTGAGTGTGTGTACCTCAGGTCTGTAGGCCTTCCTGAAGCCGGCAGAGTGTGTGAGGCGGCAACTCTGCCGGGACACAGCTGACAACCGCGGGCATCCCCCTGGCACACGTGCTGTTCCCCATCAACTTCACGGCTTTGCCCATCCTGCAGGAGGACAGGTGCGCCTCGTTCCCCGTGCAGTTCACCGAGAAACCCCAGTAATTCTTCTTCCTGCGCTGGGACAGCAACCTGCAGGAGGAACCGCAACAACTCAAACTGCAGCACCAACACATTTCCCTCCCTGCTGGACTGCAATATGACTCGGAAAACAAGAGGGACATGTTTATCCAGAGACATCTGTTCTTCTCTGAGATGTTTCTCTATGATTTTGGAGAACCGTATGAAGATCTCCTGCAGTTTCATGGTGACATACATCTGGACATTAGTGAGGACAGGCTAAATCTATTATTTACATTTGAAAAGTCCCCCAAACCTCCTCCCAAATGTAAGTCATGATTGAGAGAACAAGTTTAATGAACCTAAATATTTATCTTCAAAGAACAACAGTGAACACACACACACACACACACACACACACACACAAACACACCTGGAGCAGATAACAGAGGCAGGGCTAAAGGGAGACCCAGGTGGGCACACTGATAGTGGGGCTGCCCACCGTTGGGGACATAATGTGAATTAAGCATCAGCTGACGTCTGTATGGGAGACTGTCGAGTGTCTCGCAGATGCTTCGAAATGTTCTTGTAAAGGTCAGATGGAGACAGATCGTTTCTGAGTAAGCCACCCACTCCCCCAAACTCCACCCCCCCAAACTCCACCACCTCTCCCCAAAGCTCACCTCCCTCCTAAACCCCCCCACTCTCCCAAAAACTCACACCACTTCCCCAAACTCCACCCATTTAAAACTCCACTGTCCCCCCCAAACTCCACCCACTCCCTGGTGTGGTAGGTGATGATCTGTAGAATCAGAAGTAGGTTGTTAAATAAGGCTCACTAATTGTAGGTGCTGGTGATCTGGGGCGACCATGGACTCATACAGGGCGTTTTACTGTGAACACAGAACACTTACTTGTAGCTCTGGTGTTGAAGCAGCATCCGGCGTGTCCACTCCTGCCGGCTGTTCATCATGCTCCAATCCTCGTCCACCAAATCTGCCTCCATTCCCATCCTTCAGCTCCACAAAGCCCTCTGTGATGGGAACACGTTTGCGCTGGGAAAAAGTTGCCCGGATACGGACATCCTCCACCCGAACATCCAGAGTCTAAGGACAGAGAGAGAAACAGCAGATGAACCTCCAGACTGAAGGCGTATAGCAGTGAACAGATCAACCAGTTCTTTACACCATGGGTACGAACAGCAAACACCAGCCCCCATCAGACTGGATTTTGACAGAAGCTCCTGCCATGTTTGGAAGCTGCACTGTGAGGTGTTGATCTGCTTTAGTGCTGATAAAAGTTCTCGAGTTCTTCTCAAATCTGAAGAGCAGAAAATACAGCCACTGGACGCTAACATGTACTGAGCTTCAACCAGCTCAGAAGAGCCCAACCGGTCAGTTACAGGGTCTCCAAACTGACCCAGTCCTATGTCCCCTCCACCGCAGGACCCATGAAGGCTGGGTGGTCTCCTCTATTTATAAAAACTCATAAAGGGGTCCTTTTCTGCGAAGAACCTTCCTGTGACAAAGGCCGTGCCCTCTGACCCCTGACCAGACTCAATAGAACAAGTCCGGTCTCATCCATCCTGTAGTCAGCGAGACACGGCGCATTCCTCACTCGCTCAGCCCGGGACGTCCCAGAGCAGCCGAGCTGCAGTCAGCCTGAACAGAACGGCATTTACTGGGCTGTGAAAAAGTATTAAGCCCCAATTGGAGTTTCTGGGGATATGTATAATAATAATAATAATAACAATAACAATATTAATAATAGAATAATAAATATTAATAAATAATAATGATAATAATAATAATAAAAATAATAATAAGAAGAATATTAATAATAATAACAATAACAATAAGAATATTAATAATATGATAATAATAATAATTTAAAAAATAATGATGATAATAATAATATTATGTATAGTGATGATGATAATAATAATGATAATAATAATAATAATACATTAATAATATAAATATCAATGATAATAATAAAAATGTGTAATAATGATGATGATAATAATAATATTAATATGTGTATTGATGATATGTGTGATAATAATAGTAATATGTGTATTAATAATAATATTAATAATAATGACTCAGCCGCAAAAGTGTCAAAAGTGATTTTCTAATATCAGTGTTTTTTCATAGTTAAACACACTGCTCTGTCTTTATTTACATTCTTATTAACACAGGGCTATATTTATATATGTTATATATATATCTATTTACATTATATATATTTATTTACATTTTATATTTATTTATATTTGTATATATATATATATATATATAT
>JAVGWO010000123.1:0-16838 GCA_034509495.1 Acestrorhynchus altus | reverse complement strand
TGTGTGTGTGTGTGTGTGTGTGTGTGTGTGTGTGTGTGTGTGTGTGTGTGTGTGTGTGTGTGTGTGTGTGTGTGTTCAGAGGATAAAGTGTGGACAACGGTGGTAAATAACCTGCCTGCTCAGACGTCAGTGACTGGCTCCAGCAGAGAGCGGCGCACTGTGCTGCAGCTGAACTACAGCGCCACCATGGAGCAAATCAGTGCCATAACCAGCAGCGCAGAACACTGTGAACAGCACGTCACCTACAGCTGCCGCATGTCCCGTCTGCTCAACACACCAGGTACAGACAGCCCAAATGTATATCTGTGTGTGTGGGGAGAGAACAAAGGATCATATATTGTTTTTTAAGACTAGAGCTGCAAACCATCCTGTTCCTGAATGAGATTTTATAGTATAAATTGAAAAAGCATATACACTGACATGCCAAAAGAAAAGGGATATCAGTATGTAAATTAAGAAGTGGAGTTACAGTTTTGGAACACCCTGACCTGTATTACTTGTGAGGTGCTATCTTGTGAATGAGGTTGAACACTGGATCCTGGAGGATTGGCAACATTAGGAATGGTTCAGACTGTTTCAGGCTGATGGTAGGGGTTCAGACACCATAAAGCTTTGGACTCCAGTTGTTAACAAGGCACTGAGCAGGCTGGTGGGGATTGCATACTGGGGATTGGTTCTGAGGTGTTATAGCCTGCTGGGGCATGCTCAGTGCTCAGAACCAAGACAAAAAAAAGAAAATAAAAAGACTTGAAATATGAATCATGAATATAAAATATTACAGTTTAAATTTTCTAAATTCAACGATGAACAAAAGTGAACTTTTAACTATATTCTAATTCCCTGAGAAGAACTAGAATTCTTGTAGCATGTGTTGGGTCCACTAGTTCGTCTAAACCAGGGGACGGCAACCCAAATTTAAGAAGTGACAATTTGTCCTATTTCAACAAAACTCAAACCACCTTCAGAGCCACAATATTTTCTATCAATTTTATTGGTCACATTTTATTATTAGACCTGCAGTCTGATGGACTGGTACCCTGTCCAGGAGGCATTACTGCCTTGTACTCGATGATTCCAGGTTGGCTCTTTTCAGGATGAAAAGGATAAGGCAATGGCTAGTTGGCTGACTTACATTATTTGCCATCAAGTCGGTTCTGACTCCTGGAGACTATATGAATTACATTCCTCCAGAATATCCTGTCTTCTATTTGGGTCTTCAGACATCTGAATGGTTGGTTTAATCTTCCTTGAATTGAGTCCATCCATTTTGCAGATGGTCTTCCTTTTTCTCTTTTACCTTCAACTCTTCCAAGCATGATGATCTTTTCCAGTTAATTGGTTCTTCTCCAGCAAGAGGTTGGGCTTGATTTGGTCCAGGATCCATTTGTTTGGTTTCTTTGCTGTCCAGGAAGCGCTCAGAAGTCTTCACCAACATCAAAGTTGAAAGGCATTTATATTTCTCCTGCCTTGCTTGTTTATTGTCCAGCTTTTGAAACCACACAGAACCACAAAGTAAGCCATTGTCTGGATATTTGCGATCTTTGTTTGTAAAGACAGATCCTTACATCTGAAAATCTTTTCAAGCTCCTTCATCCTTGTCCGACTGAGTATCTGTGTCAAATTTCTTGAAAGCTGGATCCTTTGTTGTTAATAACTGAACCAAGTAGGCAAAAGCTGTCCATCATCTACACATCTTCTCTGTCGATGGTAAACCTGGCACTGTTTCCTGTTGTCATCACCATAGTCCCATCTTTTCACTCTGTCCTTTAACTTTTTCAAAAGGGCCTGTAGGTCCAGACTTCCTACTATCATCTTCCTCCAGGTCTGCTTCTCCCATTATATGTTCCACATCTAGCTCCTTTGCCAACGTGTAAGCATTCTGTTTGTCCATTTTCTGTCCTGACCATAGCTTGTTGATTAGTGTAGAGATTCTCTGGTATTCCAATTTCCCTGAGTATGTTTCATAGTTGTATGTCATCCATGCAGTCAAAGGTTTTCCTGTAGTCTATGATACACGTTGACCTTTATGAACTCCTTGGTTTTTTTAAAAAATATCCAACATGCATCTGTGATTATGTCTTCTCTGCCTTTTGTGAATTCTGCCTGCACATCTGGCTGTTCTCTTTTGATGTAACACTCTAGTCTACATTGAATGATCTTCAGCATGATTTTATTGGATCTTTAGTTGCTCTGTTTTTCATCCACAATCATTTGTCCATTTGTGCCTCTTAAAGTTCTAACTCATGGCTGACTTTTTTTTTTTTCAGATCTCCTATATCCTCTGAAAAACAACTTTGTTTTACCATATTTGTTCCACTTTTCGGTCTCTTTGCAGGTGTTGTTGTAATATTTGTTCTTGTCCTTCCTGGCAGCTCTCTGGAATTCTCAGTTTAATTCTCTTGAACTATCTTTGTCCATCTTGATTTTTGAATCTCTAATCCTTTTTTTGCAATCTCCACTCTATCATCAGACATCCACTTTGATTTGTTTCTCCTTTTCTTCTTCCCAGGTTTTTCTTTGTTTCTTCTTTGATTACCTTTTTGAGCTCCATCCAAAGTTGCTCTGGTTGTCTATCAGATATGTCCAGCATTTGAAAACGATTCCTTCCTACCGGTTTTCTTTGAAGGCAGGTGGTATCTGCCCCAGGTCATATTTTGGTTCAATTGCTTTTTCTCAGCTCCTATTGGATCTTGCACAATAGTAGTTTGTGATCTGTTCCACAGTCAGCACTTGGCTATATCTTTGCAGTTGGTGATGAGAAAATCATTGTAGCCATTGTAATCATTGTGATCAGCTTTCCTTAAACTTCTTTCCTGTTTCCAAGTTCATGTTGTCCAACTGTTTTTCCCACCTTCTCTCTTCCAGGCTTTCCATGCCAGTCTCAGATCCCCAGTAGTATGTCCTGTTTGCAGATATTGTCAATTTCATCCAGGACTTCACCATAAAACCTTTCAATTTCTTCTACATTTGTATCTGTTGTTGGGGCATAAATTGCACGACTGTAATGCTGAACAGTTGTGCCCGAAATCGGATTGACATCAGTTGATCATTTACAGCAGTGGTCCCCAACCCCCGGCAATTGCTAACAGGCCGCACAAAAAATTCCCCCAACCCCGCACCACAATTGTTGCACAATATAGATCATAGGTTTAGTTTCGTACCTCTGCTAAGAATTTTCTGCCATGGGAGAATACAGGCAGCATAGCTCTCTACTTCTCTGATGCACACAAGCCTCCTTACCTCAACAAGGCACCATACTATGAGAAGCATTTACTAGTATAGTTTACTAAAATTCTTATCTTAAACGTTGACACAACACAGTGTGATTTTTATGAAATTATAAAAAGTTGATATATGCATTGAAAACAAGTGGGTAGAAAAGTGGGTAGAATGTGTTGAGGAGGACTAATTCAACTGTAAACTGAAATTACAACTTTTAATTTCCATCAGAGCTGTGTCTTTAAACAGTTCAGGGTTAACAAACAGTTAAACTAAAGTTTCCTCTCCACACTAACCATCTCCTTTCATTGCTAACCTGCACACTTTACTGATGTCTTGGAAGGAGAGACTTTCAGACCTAAAACTACTGGAACTGAAGGCCATTACTAGTTAAAATCAAATTTTGAATCATATATTGAATCTGTTAAAATTTTGTCAATAATTTAGCATTTGACACAGAAATGCTCAATTATAGCACATTTATGGAAACTGTGCAGTGCAGATCTCCACACTGAGGCATAACCAGCAAGCTGATTGGCTTTTTGTTGAATTGCAGGGCTTTATCTGTAAGCTGCATGTTGCTGACTAAACAGATCAATGACCCACTATGTTTTACTGCTTGATGAACTCCCTTCATGGACTTCATGTATTCCCACAATGATGGGAAAATCCAGCATGATGATGTTGATGCCATCAGGCATGAGAATATATATTTCTGGTACACACGTTACAATGTGGATGTAGAATTGTTAAATGCCCGCACAATTTTGTAAATACAACATCCTATCCATCTGGCACCTACTACCATGCCTTGCACCATCTCCACTAATTGGCAAGAGCATGCTGACCAGCATTCAACTTCATTCACAAGATAATTCCTCTCAATACAGGGGTGTAGGCATTCACAAGCCACCCCCTGACGTAATGCTCCCATGACTTTTGGCATATAACTGTACATTATATATACATAAATATGATTATTAAATGGCAGCACTATGTCCAAATCCAAGCCAAGAGCTAAGGTCAGCATGTTCAAAGCAGACAGAGGTATAAAGACCCTAAGCATTGTCCCTCGTATTTTGGGATGAGTTTGAGTGCAAGAGGCAATCATCCAAAATAAATGCCTGACCTTACTGCTAGATGTGTAGCAATCAGTGTTTTTGGAGTCAATACTGATTACTGATGGTAATCGAGGGCAGGACTGGATGCCTTTCAAGGCAAGCTTTGTAATGCATCATCATGCAGGGCTTTTGTAAGCTTCTGATGAAACGTACTTGTTGTTAATTCCTGTGCAGAACTGCACTGTGGCACTCAAAGTGTAATTGGTAGTGTTGGCTAGTTCTGCTGTGTTCTGATATTCAATATACTGGGCAGAGTGATGAACTTTTGAATGTGTATCTGGTAAGTGGCATTAAAAGTCTACTCTGCTTCCCATGTGAGACACATTTGTTTAACACACTCTCCAAATGTAAGAGTTCATGTCAGTTATGGTAATATATACATATGATCTGATCAGCTCAGAGGATCAGTTTAATTAATGCCCAGTTGCCAGTCACGTATAATCACTATATTAAACAAAATAATATTCACATCTAAACAAAAAATACTGAAGGTTTTAACTTGAAAATTCAGAAGTTACTATTTGGTGAAATAACCCTGAATGCCACTCACAGCTTTTATGTTTTGGTTTTCTCTCCACCAGTTTGCAAACTGCTGTTGTGTGACCTTATTCCATTTCTGATGCAGAAATTGCAGTAGCTTAGCTTTATATGATGGAATGGCTGCCATATATATATGGAGAAGCTGATTTACGAACAAAAAATTGGAATGGCTCTTTTGAGCTAAAATCAGCCAATACAGTACAAGGATCTTGCACTGATGATCAATCCTTCCATATCTACTCCTTAATGCTCTTGTGCCAAACTGCAGTCATATATATATATATATATATATATATATATATACAGTAATGTTCCACTATCTTTTGAAAAGCCTTCTGAGAAGAATAGAGGAACAAACAAACTCCCTATAAATACCCGTGATTTTAGAAGAACCATCCAAAGAAACATTTGGGTATACGTGTATATTAAATAATACATATGAAGCCGTACGTGCTTACTGCTGTGCATGTGTTTGTGTGCTCAAATGTGGACAAAAAGAAAATGGCATAGGATGTGTGGGATATTGAGAGCAGCTGTGTGGATTATAAGGATTTTGGTTGTGTTCCTGCTGCCCATCCATGTTACAGGATTAACATTGTCATGATATGTGTGTATTCAGGAACATAAAAGTAAAAATTGTTCAGTTTTTGTAGGTCTGGAAGGGATACACCTGGACAGTGTTTACTGAGCTTACACAGGTGCACACGCTATGATTTGGAACAGAAGAAGTGAAGGGAAGGATCTGAAATGGAATATGGCTACAAAGGTAGCGCAGATTAATTTCCAGTAACGAATTGAAGCACATTCACTGAAACATTGAAAAAAAAGCAGTTCCTTTTTCTGACAGGTGCAGTGTGACCTGTAGAGAGCTATGTAATACTTGAGTATTTGAGTATTTGAGTTCAAGCTATGTTTACTGAGAAATATTAGACTAGTGGAAACTCTCTTCAGTGAAATTTTTACTCTTAGAATAAAGTGACATGGGGTATATATGCCCTGCATGGATCCACAACCCTATTCAGGAAATGGATAAGATACTGACTGACTTTTAATTGTTAAAGCCAGTAGTCACCAATTGCAAGATGTCATTTTCTTCATACTAAATTATGACTAGTTATTTTTATTCATGGGCATCAACATTAGCATAATAGGCTGAGGCATTGTTTTTGGACATCTCTCTTTTCTTTCTGCTTTCTGCAGCACTATTCAGTGTCATCTGTTTCCTGATGGAAATTATCTTAATTGTTACCATTAGAAACCAATGGTCTCCCATGGGTCACTTTTAGATTAAATTTGAAAACCAACAAATGTGTCTGAAAAAAGTCATAGGTCATGTAGTAAGACAGTAGGATCCTTAAAACTGTGATATTATCCCATCAGGAAAGTGCTAAATAGCTTCCATTACTTATAATTAGACACTTTTATAAAAACACCAGGAATGTTTTTTTTTTTTCATTCATTTTATAAGTGAGGATAAAGTCACCAAGCATTAACACATGACCACTAAGTGCACCAGGATGTGAATTTGAATGGAATACTGATGTGCAGCTTTCTAGAACTAGTTCAAATTTTGACATTTTATTTGTCACATACACAAGCATATGATTTGACTAGTGCCCTTTGAACTATAAGGTTCTGTCTGACATTTTTATACAAATTAGTTATTCACATACTCTGATTCTGTGTCAACTTATTTACAATATGTGAGGTGGGTTCTTTTTAAAGTTGAAAACATTTTAAAATCTTTTTTCTAGAAAGACTTCAAGGCTCAATATTTCAAAACTGCTCTGAATGCAGATAGAACCTTATAGTTCCATGGGTACAAAATATCTGATTGTCATGTCTGATTGTATCTGTTTGTTTATATCTCTTCCCTGGTCCCTAGTCTCGTCAGTCTGTGCTTATATCAAGTATAAGTTTCTGTCTGTGTGTGGATTTGTTCGTGTTCAAGTCTATATGCTGTCATGGATTGTTTTGTTCCAGTTTATAACTTAGCTTAGCCTTTGTATTCTGTCTACCAGTGTGAGTTTGTTTTGCTATTTACAATAAAATAGTGCTTTTACATACAGCTTGTCAGTGGTCACAAAAAATAGAGATAAAAGCCAAAGAAAAAAAGTAAGACAGGTAAGGATTCAACAAAATTACACATTAATTAATTAAATTAATTAAAAAATATTCAACAAAATAAACTGTAAAATATAAATAGGACCCCACATGTGTGTGCTGGGTCACTCTGTACCTGTTAGACACTCCTACCTAATCCCATCTTATAAAAGTAAAGTCAGAGACAGAAGCTCATATGTCACTACACAATTTGTGTTGGTCATCCTCTAGTCCTTCATCAGGACCCACATGATGCATATTTCTGGTTGATGGAATGTTCTTAGTGCAGCACTGCTGTGTTTGACACACCAGTATGTGAGAGATGGTAAGAATGGTGAGAATTAATGCATTCAAAAAAAGACACTTTAACCAGGAGTGACCAATCCTGCTCCTGGAGAACTACCTTCCTGGAGGTTTCAACTCCAACTCATGTCTAACGTACCCCATGCAGCCAATCAGAACTTCTGAAGGCAGCAATTTGTTGGATCAGGTAGGTTGATTAGGATTGAATCTAAAATCTGCAGGAAGGTAGCTTTCCAGGTGCAGGGTTGGTGACCCCTGTCTTAAAGTATTAAGAGTAGTGACAGTAACTCCAGGTAGTTCCAGGCTCTGGCTCTATAATGTTGCTCAATGCCTGTCTGCTCTACACCACCCCTTTCTCCTCATTTTTCTTTCTTTCTCCAGTCAGGATAATTTATTTATTTACTGTTGCATGCTGTTACTTGTGCTGTCTGTGTCTACTGCCATCCCCTGGCACTCCATTGACCTACTTTCTGATTACAGAAGTAATACCAATTTACAGTGTGGCACTGTGGGGCAGGGTGCTGATGCTAATCTGTTAATGGGCATGCAGGGACTGGCTCCCACATTCCTGCTGTAAAGTCTGGCTATAGAGAAGTCTTTTCCCTTTTCCTGCAAAAGCCCTGATCCCCACAGACTTTTTCTTTTTGAGCACTTATTCTCCATTTTAAACTGTTTGTCTTTCACTCTGTCTGTAAGATGTCTGCTGTGTCATTCTTGAAAGTGAACGGATCAACCCTAACTTTCTACATGATCATTTTATAAGCCAGTAGCCACCAATTAGCAGGATGGCATTGTTCTAATGATACTAGTCCTTTTAATTCATGACCAGCAACATTAGCATTATAGGCTGAAATTTTGTTTTGGAAGTCTCTCATTTTCTCTGCAGTACCATTAATTTTAACAGTGTCATCTGTTAAATTAACTGTTAAGTTAATCAGTGCAGTCAACACTCACATATAGTCTGGGCCAACCCTTAGTGGCTTTTCCAAAATCTTGCAAAAATGCACTTTAGAAAAAAACTGCAATGCCTTTATGAAGCACCAAGTGTCCCATCCTTGATAAGGTTCAGCAGGTTGTGTTTTATGGTGGAGAGGAGGAGTTAATGTATTGCAAGGTTTAGCAACCCTGAGCTGCATTTCATTACAAAGGGGACTAAAGAAGTGCCCTTGTATTCCCTACACCAGGGTTTCTCAACCTATAGGCCGGGAACCACCAGTTGGAGGTAAAGCACTGTGTAGCGGTCTGCAGGCCCATCCTCAGGGGGAGTCAGTAGTCCATAGTGGTCTGGTAACGGTCCATTAAATCAGGGTTTCTCAACCTGTGCGCCAGAGACCACCAGTGGGCAATGAGGTAGTCTTTAGAGGCCCACCCTCAGGGGGAGACAGTAGTTCATAGTGGACCGGTAAAGCCACATTAAATCATAAATGTCTACATGACTAAAATGTATTATAAGTAAAAACTGAGAGATCAATCATGTTCAAATGAAGAATGTTACATAAGCATTAATAGAAATGCAGAACTAATATAACTATGTAATGCAAACATTAACTACATTAAAAACATTATTAGTTTAACAAAAACTATTTTAAAGTTGTGTTTTGGTTTCTTGTGGGCCGGTATGCTTTCTAGTTATAAACTACATAGTTTAGGTATCTAGTTATAGTTAACTAAATTATAGTTAGACTAGTTATAAACAGCCATGAGATGGAAAAGGATGACAAGCCCTGACTTACACAGTAATCATGGTATATGGTGATGGAAATTTCAAGAGATTAAATAATTTCATTCAGAGTGCTCTGCAATGTCATCAAGTAAACGACATCACATGACATTCACCACAAAACATTGGTCACTCCCTTGTCTTCAAAAGTAACTAGCAAACTAATGAACTGCGGCCATGTATCATACTTTGTATATGCAACAAATTCACGGATATATATATATATATATATATTCGTGTTGTAAAGAGTGCCAGCTGTTTAACCCCCCAGATGTGATGATTGACAAGTGATCTTAACATCAACTTCCTATGCAATGATAAACTGGTACTCACTACTACACTGCTTCGAACTGAACATCTTCCTTCACTGTGGTTTGGAACTTCAGTTAAAACCTGGGTTATTGGAATGCACCTCTAGTCCTGGAGCAAAGGTAGATGCAAAAATTTGTGCATTGCTTTAAAATAATATTTGACATCAGACATTTGTCATTTGACGTTTATCTGTCTCAATTAAATTAACATTAAATATAAAACAATATTTTTTTTTTTATTGTAGGAACCATTGTGAATGATGTTAGAAATCCAGTGCATGAACTAGGCAACTGGGAATATTTTTAACTACAGCACAGTGTGTGCAGTGACTACCAGCACAGCTCTGTAATGTATGACTTAGTGTACCAAATATATCACAATATTATTTTGGAAAAGCTGGAGCCAATAATCAATATTTTCATTATTGCATGTCTCCCCTGGCCTGCAGTGGCCATCAATTTGTGTCCATTTTTCCATGTTGCTGTTGCCTTGTGGAGCATAGCTTTTCTAACACTCCATATGTTCCATGTGGAGGACACCGATTTGTCTTGGAAATTAAGGTTTTTAATCATTTGTAGTCGCCTATTGACAAAGCTGTTAGTATACCAGCTAATAATGAGATTTATCTACATGCAATCGCCAGACGCTACTGTGCGACTTCCTGTTGACTTTCTGCCTCTGAGCCGTGATTATTTCAAAGTTGTGTGTGGAGGCTGTGGTGGATCATGAGAACAAACCCATTAGCGTGTCTGGCCACAATTAATTAGGGAACAAATATGCACTAAAGGACAATCTGTGAAGTCTGTAGTGTTGTAAGATGGATTAGTCAGCTAGGAGCCAACTAAAAAATGGAAATGATTCATTAAAAGAAGGCAAGGTGTTCTGAGAGTTTCTATAATAATAAAAATAATATTATTATTATTATTTTATAAGGAAGGGTTATTTGAGTGAAGTCATGGGAGACTCATTTAAAGGTTTAAAGAACATCCAATGTTTACCAGTTTAAATGTTTGAAATGTCATAGTTCTTTAAACATGTTTTAAAACATTCACAAATGTATTTTGAAAAAGAACAACACAGAGAAAAGAAATTCAGTGTAAAGGGCAATAAAGCAGACTTTATTCACTAGGATTCATTTTGACACTACCACTATCCAGCCTTTGTTCCTAGATTTAAGCAACCTGTTTTTATTGCTGTGTCTATGACTGTCTTTACACCATGAGATGTTTTTGTAGCTCACATAGACATAGACACACATACATAGACTGAAAAGTACAGTTTTGATTTTGAAAACATTGTAAACACTGTTTACAATACATATAGGACAGCACAGGATTGGCTTGGTGGTTAGCTTGTTCACCTCCCAGCACTGCTCTCAGCAGTTCACTTTCCACGTTCTCCCCATTTCTGTGTGCATTTCATTGAGGGATTCCAGTTTCTTCCTGCATGGATATCAGGTGAATTGGTTACTCTAAATTTTCCTGTGGTGTTTTTATGAGTGCAAATGAGTCTGTAGGCTGAGATTTGGATTGACATCTCCCTAGTGCTCAATGCAGTCCTGTCTGATTGGCTGCCGCTTCTTGTTGGTGTGTGTTCAGTGTGATTGTGTAGAGTGCTGATTGTGAAGCATCCTTGGGTATCTAGAAAGGTGCTATATAAGTATAATTGATTCATTGATTTTTGGTGTCATTCCTAAGGTAGCGCTTACACTAATATTGACACAGGAATTCTCATGTTTGACCCTGTGGCTAAGAAAACATGTTTAGGCTGCTATGGGTCATTTGAAGTTTAATTTTTTTTTGTTTGTTTTGGTTTGTTTTTGTTTTTGTTTTTATTTTTTTTTATTTTATTTTCTTTCTTTTTGTCCAGGAAGCTATATGTGTCCAGATTTTTTTGCAGGCAGTGTATCTGTGTGGAGTGTGGGTGTGGCAATTTACTACATTAATTTATAGATTGCTGTTTCAATATTAGAGAACATTAGTGTTTATTGTGGAAAATTACCCAAGATGCTCTCTCTGTCTTTTACTTAGGAAATGTGATTTAATTTGAAATTGGCACTATATATATTTTGCCTAATATGAATGGCCAATACACAAGATGCAGCAAAACTATTTCCAAAAATATGATTTCTAAACCAACTGTCAGGTTTCATCATATTACTGCGTGGGCAGGCATTCTGCCACCAAATGAAGCGTGAAATCAAAATGGCCTCCAAGGTGCATTAAGTTCAGTAATTGGGAAGTTAAACTTTAATTCTCTTAATTTTATGATTCCTGAGCAGGGAGCAAAGCTTCATCTCAATCTATTGATGCTTTGGCCTCCGTTAGTCTGTTTGCAAATGATAATGCCCAAAATCATTTAGGCTCAGAGGGGCTTTTCCTTGATTGATAGTTTTGGTTTTTTTTTAATCATCCAGTAAACACTCAGCACTGTCTCCAAGGTGTCAGAGAACCTTGCATCATCTAAGTTTTAAATGTCTAATCTCATCTCATTACTGGCTTAATTAGCCTCCTGGAAGTTTATAGACCTTGCAAGAAATTTTCTTATTATGAGAAGTTTCAGTGCTGTAAATACCTAACAGACTTTCAGGGATGTGAGAAAAGAAAAAGCACTGTCATAGTTTTTTTTTGTTTTTTGTTTTTTTCTCAAATTTTATCCAAAATTGCATATTTTAACACAGTAATATCACATAAATGCATGGCCACATATATAATATATCTTTCTGTTAATCAGTCAGGTTTCCTCTCACAGATTTAGATTCTTTTGGTGTATGCTATCATTCATCATCCAAAAAGAAAAAAAAGAAAAAATCTTCCCAACTCCTAACTCTTTTACGGTTAAACTTTCCAATTTCTAATATGATTAATGCACAGTTGCACAACAAAAATGGATGATGTTGAATGGGAGCTCTCCCCCACCCCTGTGATAAACACATTTTCACATTGGCTGTTTGTATGTGCAGAGTGGATGAATAAGTACAGTGAGTGTTATGGGATATGTGATGGTGCTGTCTTGTCGCTGCATCTGTGCCTGGGATTTTAGCATCTGAAAGCGTTTGGAGTGCAGTCCTGATTGCTATGTGTGTTTTAAAAGGATGGATTGTGAGATCAGTATGCCATGGGACTAGAACTTGGCATCCATGACAATAGCTTACTTTGTGCACAATGCACTTGGTGTGAAGAAAGTTCTTTTCTTCTCATGAAGTCCACATCTTTTATTAAAGTTGCAATTTATTTTGATTGTGTCAGCATTGTGGGGTGTTCATTATTTTTTTTCAAGAATGGTGCCTTAGATTATGGTCATTTTCCCCCATTCTCAGTAGATTACAGCATTTTTGTAAATACTTATATTGAAAAAAGACCCAGTAAATCTTCAAAAAAAAGTTTTCTACTTTATGAACAAATTTGTACTCTCTCTGTTTTGTTGACACAACAGTATCTTTCAAGTTGTGATTTTAGTGTAATTGGGTCATAATCTTGGTCATAGACTGACATGTTACCAAGTGAGCTATCACAACAATGTGTGAGGACCCTAGTGCAGAGCATAAGAAATCTGAAAGCAGGTAAAACTGTAATTTTAAAATAAATTACTGTAAAGGCTCTGTTTTCATATATTGACTCTCTGCCGTTACATCTCTGTGGCAGTTGTATGTGTCATTAAACAAATGGGTGTAAACTAAAAATGAGTGTGAAAGAGGGAATTTGTTTGAAGAGGGAAAAATGGAACAGGAGCGTGAAAGCTCTCATGTCCAGTATGTAGGCGGAGGGCACCCATGACCATTCCTCAGAGCTGACTGCTGACCTATCAGACATCCAGGAGACACATCACAGTGTAGGCTATCATGCTGTTGGCTGTGCGTGAACCCAGCTGGTTGTTTGCAAACTGCCTTGGAGGGCTAGTGCCAGGCAAATGGTTGATACCCATGTCATATGGCTTGTGAGCAGTCCCAATATCCCAAGAAAGATTGGGACCAGTAGGACTGGTGTCAGCAACCTTCATGCCCCTGGGTATCTGGAGGCAGGTAGATCAATAGGCTGGCCTATATGTTAAGGCAGACCAGGTTAACCAGTCTCGATGGGGGTTGTGGCACTGGAGCCCAGGGAAACCCAAGACCAACTACAGGTTGAGGGCACTGATGAGTTACAGAACTATATCTTCGATGTGTGGTCTGACAGTGTAAGAAGGTGGGTTTGCTGGGACACCACCCCTTCAGTTTTCCACCCATTGGACCAGCTCAATAAGCCCAATCTGGTAAGCCATTCACTCAGTGTGAAACACACTAATGAATTTATACACTAGCACACATGCCTGGGAGCAGCTGGGAAGTAAAGTGCCTTGCTCAAGGACACTTTAGTCAAGTCCTGCTAGTTCAGGGAATTGAATCAGCAATCTTTTAGTCACAAGGATGGTTCCCTAGCCACCAGGCTGCAGCTGCCCTGGAGTGAATATCTGCATAATCTAGTGCTAGAGATATAAACAATAATTCAGAGTTGAGTTCAGTGTGAATCAGTTAATTGTAGAAAACATACTGATTTCTTTACAGAGGTTGCGAGAAATGCCAGGGTTGAACATAATTACAACACAGACATATTGTTTAATACCACAATTGAAGCTACAAAGTTTCTTCTGAATGTGAATGATGGTAAAACAGACAGAGACTTTCAAGCAAAACACAGTCTGAATGACATTGTTTACATAAGAACTGTTTTATTCTACCAACACTTAGCACAGGACAACCCCCTTTAACATTAGTAATATTACAATGTTGGAAGATTTGTATTATTCCTGGCTGTGTCCATTCACTACCCTTTCAACTCCACCATCCCAGGGGCAGAATTTAATTTCAGGAATTGACTAAACTGTTCCTAACCTCATTTCAGCATAATAATAAGCTAATAAGCTAAACTGGATGATTTTATATTTAATTATTGGTTATAATTAAATAATTTTCTCAATTGAGATCGATTTGACCCCAGTCATGTATTTATATTACTCCTCATTCAGTCAGTGCCAGCTGTGCTGAGTGCCAGTGAAGGCAGTCAGAAAGAAAAGAGTAATTAGTGCCCTATTCACTGATTCTAGCTTTAAGAATGAACTGCATAATAGAAAAAAATATCTTAGTTAGCCAAAGTTAACAGTTAAATCTTTTTTGAAAGTAGGAAGGGGCGATATCCACCTTTTCTCATCCTGCCATCTCAAACTATTATAGCCATCCACGGCATTACTGGGGCAGGGAATAGCTTAAGCTGTGCAAGCAGTGCTTCCGTACATGGTTTCAGAACAATATCCTACATTGTTTGAAAAACACAAAAGTGAAATGCAAAGTTCAGTATGCTCACAGGGTCACAGACTAAGAGAACACTTTTCAAGCAAATAATTTGATAAAAGTAAACAATTAGTCTGACAGTTCAGAGAAGGGCACTTGAATTAGTGACTAGAATGTTATTTGCACTTGCAAATCATCCCTAATAAATCACGACTTGACTCAGAGCTGTGAATAATAACTTGAACTATGAGAGTCCATTATCCAGGCCCTCATCCCCTAGTGCAAGTGTGAAATCAGTGATCGGTGCCAAACGTGAACAATACAGCACCGCACAGCTTCACTGGGAGCACAGTACGCGGTATTCCTCGGCTACAGGGAGCTCAAAATCCTGAGATATAAGAATAACAACATGCAAAGAATGAGGGAATCATTCTACTAATGACACTGAATCAACCACATCAAACTTTAGATGTGTCTGAAACACACCCAGACATGATGGTTAGTATAAACTAGCCACTTAGTGTAAGGATCGGACGGGCAGAAGGGATGACGAAGGTACAGAGGCAAACGCTGGGGTTGATGATTTAATGAAACACAAAGCACAAGACGAATTAAATACACTAACCAAATACAAACTACAGAGCTGACTGAAACTTAAACACAACATAAACTAACAAAGTAAAACATCAACAAACAGAAACAAAGAAACACTGACTACATTCACAGGTAACATAACAGTGGACTGACAAAGACAGGATGGGACAACGGGTCTTAAATACAAAAAGGACATGGGTAACAGCTGGGACAAACTAAGGAGAGGGTAGGTAAACAGATTAGACACAGGTGGTAATGGGTGGAACGAGGGAGGAGACTATGAAAAAACAAACGCAAACCATTTGCTACGGAGCACATGGGGGAAACTGACAGGGAAGACAGGACTGACAAGAGACAGACATGACACTTCGCTGTGATTCCAGCTAGTATTGCAATTTAAAACATGATTCTTTTCCATCTCTTCACCTGGGATGGATATACACTTTGTGCTTTGTGTATATTGATTTGACACTTGGAGCATAAGTGGTGCTGAATCTATAGCCCACTCACTAAGCCAGCCTTTGCTTATACTTTGCTTATAGTAGCTAGACAGTTTAGAGCAGCTGCTGTTGTAGATATTATGAGTACTGATGATAACATTTTGTGTTTGAGAGACCAAAGTCAAATGACTGGTGCTGGAGTGAAAGAAAGGATACGTGCGACAGGTTCTGTCATGTTTGGACTCAGCCAGCCAGCTAGGCTTATATAAGATAAATTACAGGCTAAACGCCTGAGTTTGAGCAAACCGAGGCTCAAATCCCACACACTTAGAGTAAAAAGCCTCATACCGAACAGCCAAAAGTGGAACGAAAGGTCTTAGGCCACTGTTTTCAGGCTCATTTAGCAGACTGGTTCTTACAGGCTTGCTGTGGTTGATTCTCTTCAAGAAAAAGTCACAGTAATTAGCCATATAGTAAAATATCAACAAAAGTTTTAGATTCTCAACTTACAGACTCAAACTGTAATCATTTTGAGAACACATATAAGGTTTAATTTCCGTTTCAATTCTACATTCCAATTCTACGTTCCATTTTTATGAAACTCGGCCACTTTCATGAAGATATAATACTTCTGTTAGTATTTACATCTCAAGTAATTACATATTTGAGAAGCTCAAGGGCTTCCATAAAGACATCAACATATGTCATATGACTATCTCATATAATTACTGTGTTATTACAAATAAAAGAGGCAAAGTCAAAACATGGGTAAAAAAAGCACATTAAATAGGGGTAGGTCCCTAAGGTTTAATAAAGGCAGTTAATTAAATTAGAGGGTGGCAGGGCTTTGCTGTACATAGGCCCATGAAGGTAGAGTCCTCTACCTTCAGTATCTGCAATACAGATTATTTGATTATATGATCAACGACAAGAAAATTAAGGAATAAAATGAACGATGTTCTTTACTGATCTTCTGGTAACACCTTTGTCAGAACAGAGCAGTGTTGTGGAGCACCTAAGCAACTGCCTGACCTCTGTACCATTTTGCAATATGTATACCAGTAATGACATGAGCGTGCAGGTACATATAAAACAAATCTATTATCTAGAGCCATTTCCAATTATAAAAGTGTTGATTATGTACTACTGAGCCTTAAAATCTATGTGTGTGTGTGTGTGTGTGTGTGTGTGTGTGTGTGTGTGTGTGTGTGTGTGTGTGT